>LPNX010060190.1:215673-227602 GCA_001517045.1 Pseudotsuga menziesii | reverse complement strand
TTTTTTTTTTTTTTTTTGAAATAAATGCTAAAAATTTAAACAATGCTGTAAGCAAGGGACAGAAATGGCTGCAGGTCTGCAAGTGGTACAGGTGGCTGTGTAAGTGCAGGAAAAATGGAGGCAAAGTGTCTGGGTTTCGGCGCGGAAACAAGGTCAAAAAACAGTTCGTGGACCGCGGGTATGGGGCGGACTCGCGCGGTCGGACTGCGGGTTGGAAGGCAACAGGCGCGCGCAGATCGCGGGTTTAGTGGAAACAGGCGCGGTCTAGGTCGCGGGTTGCGGGTTGACAGCGGCGGTCAGAGCGCGACTGTGTAATGAACAGGCGCGGTCAGATCGCGACTGTGGGCGGAAAAAACGCGGGCGGGGCGCAGGGAAAAAGGCTGACAGCAGCGGGCTGGTCGCGGGTTAAGGCCTGAAATGCGCGGTCGGGTCGCGGCTGCAGAAGAAAAAGGCGCGGTTTTCGGCGGCCGAAAACGACAACCGAAAGTACAGTACGGAAAAAATAAAAATAAAATTAACAAGAGACAGCGGAGTCGCCAAAACTGTAGCTAGGGTTTTCACCCTAGCTTGTGCGAATGAGCACCTACTAAGGAATCTGGAATCCTTAGTAGCAGTTCAATAATGTAAACAAAAATAAAACTAAGCTAAAGCAGAAAAAGTAAATAATATGAAGAAAAACAGTAAAGAAATGTGTAATGGTGATTTTATTTATGTTACCTCCAATGAGGAGGTTGATGGAGTCCGTTGCGCTGGTACGATGTCGGTGGCTTCGAGCTCCAAGCTGCTTCTTTTCCTTTTCCGGTGGTGGAAATGGGCCAAAAGGGTTCTCAATGATGAAAGTTGCTTGATGGTAAGCTAGGGTTTCGAGAATAATTTCGGCAGAGGCAGGATGCTTTTGACTGTGGATTTTGAAATGAGGTGCCTCCACCACTTATTTATAGTTTTTTAGTGGTGGAGTGCTGGCCCATGGTTTTGGAAACCATATGGTTTAGGGCAGCTTGTTTAGGGTTTTTTCCTCCTTTTCCTCATTATTTTATATTTTTTCTTCCCTTTTGGGGATTTTGCTATTTTAGAGGAATTTTGGACATTTTTGGAGGAGAAAAGGGGTTTTTTGGCCTTTTAGAGGCCTTTTAGGCCTTTTGGAGGCATTTTAGTGGGATTTTCAGGGAAATATGGTAGGCAAATGGACAAATGAGCCATGTAGTGGGGTAGATGAGGTAGTTAACCATTTTTGGGTGTTAACAGTAAGAAACATGTGGTGTCTTCGTATACATATCAATCCTTTATAAGGTTTTCTTCAGAACCTACTAAATAGGTAGAGGAGAAGTAGATGGATCCATGCTTTGAAGATTCAATGGTGATGGATGGCTCCCCTAGTAATAGCCTTTGGATGGGCTGCTACTCAATTTAGTTAGGTTCTAATTTAGTAGAACCTCTAAACTTAATCGACCCACCCAAATTTCCCACAGGTGCTTCAACAAAGGCAGACTTCAAACCATCAGTGAATTGGATTACACAAAGATTTCGTGCCCAACTTCTGCAATTAACCCACTTGCTAGTTCATCGGTGAAATGGACTAACAACCATCAAATCTAGATCGACGGTGGACTTAAATTGTTATAGGGTGGATTTTATAAAGTATCGTTCCCATCAGAAATTTCTTCTATCGTGCTAGTTTTCCCAGAAAAATATTTCCCCGCCGTTGATATGTAGCAAGATCATTCTTAACCATTGATCTTCTTCATCCTTGCAACAATTTGTTTCCAACTTCGCAACCGCTTCTCCTTTAACTTTATTTCTATTTATTTAGCGAAATTCCTCTTTAGCCGTTGATCAACTCACCTCATGATCACCATCATTGACTTGTAACCTCGTTAACCAATTTCTGCTATGTCATGGATCTACCTTGCAATGCACAACTAAAAGTGACTTACTGTGTGTAAATCATTCCTTCATCCTCTGCACATGAAATCAATGAATTCTACCTGCAATCCTTTTCAATACTCAAGACATTTCTTCATTCAACTAACCATACAGTCAACATCGTCACAATATATGATTCAAATGGGAAATTGCTTCCAAACTCAATCAATAAACTCAATTAAGCCAAAAATATAGGCATACGATCTTATTTCACAATGGTTCTTTATCTGAACTTAAATACAATGGATCGGTCATTACAAACAAAGACCTCTCTCTCTCTGAAGCTCCAAGAGTCTAAACTCTAAGATTTTTCCTATTGATTGAACCTTCCTCGAGCTAACTAAGCTCCAATAAGTTACCTAAAATATTTTGCGAGCTATCAAGCTCTGTAAGCTAAAGCTAAGATATCCATCTAAATGACTCAACTGGATTAAATACAACTCTTACTATGTTTTCCAGATCCTGCAAAGAAGGAACAAAGTCCTTATTCGACTCTACTATCCTCTATGACTTACTAACATATCACTAACTAAATACTATAATCACTCAACTAACTATTAACTCTGTTCTAGTTGTTACATGTGGAAAGGATCAAGTATCCTTATCCATTTTATTGAGCTTTAAATAAAGCAAATTTATACATGTGTGAGACTCTAGGTCTCCTTAGGGTTCAACTAAATTTGGTGAAGTCATGGATAAATTCATCTTCATGATCCTATGCTCCTGCATCAAAATTCCTCTAAGCATATGGATAAATGGCAGATTGGCGATAAGGATGAGAGGAGTGCACATGATAAAATTTCTACTAAATCATTTTTCGATCCAAAAATGGAAGAAAAAAAGCTACAGAATGTGACTGCACCAGTGTTTCCTTCTCCAAAGAAGCAATATGTTTTGAATTTAGATTCAAGTCAAGTCAATTCAATCGGCACACCTCCTATCAAGGCTTATGTTGCACAAAAGGGTGAGGCTGAGCAATATGATGACAAGTCAAGGGGCATCAAGGTGAATAAATCTTGTGTGACCCCAACAAAGAAAAATAGCAGAGGCCTTAAGAAATATCATGGGAAGTTTGTCTCAAAGAAGTTCAACCAAGGGAAATTAGCTAAGCAGTGGTTTGTTTGCAAGCATGAGCAAGTTTCCCCTATAAAATCTGGCACTGAACCTTCATCAAGAAGGGCGACAGGTTCATCAAAATTTAAGGTGAAGATAAACGATACTGCACAAATGAAATTGGATGGTGTGTCACTATCTACAGAGTTGCATTTAGAAAAGGCAAAAAATATTAGACAAATGTAAGTATTATATTAATTCAGTTTCGTTTCAAATTACAGTTTTCTACGTTTTGTTGGCATATTTAGATGCCCACTTATTAATGTTCATGTTTTCCTTCCTTTGTTGTTCTTATCATTTTGTCTTATGTTACAAGTATGATGTTGCAAAAGAAGTAAAATTCAAAACTATGTCAAATGATTATGCCATTGCCACCCCATCTACATCTATGAAGCATATTATAGAAGTTGCACAAGCTAAGTGGTAACTAGCACGTTCTGTAGCTTTGTCATATTCTGTTTCAATTAAAGAAACTGGGAATTTTATTTCATTTATTTCCAGTCCTTCACCAATCCAAGGGAGTAGTTGAGATCACATTTCACCACTCCAACTTCACTTAGATGGTGAGGAAACTGAGGATACAAAGGATATAATTTCCCATACATAATCAAGGAGTCCCGGAGTTAATGTGCAACACTGGGGTCTACCAAATACGATGGATCTGGAATCAAATGGAGAAGGTAAAATAAGCTCAGAGCGAAAATCAGTTGGAGGGACACTTAGTGGGGATACAAAAGCAGCAATTTCCAAGTACACTTTTGAAGGAATACTAGAGACATTGTCAAGGATGAAGGAAAGTATTGGCATAGCATTGCGTCGTGATAATGACTATGCAAAATATAGCCTTGCTGGTGAGGTAAGCTTGATATTTGTTATTTTCTAGTATGGTAAACAAGCAGCTCATTTTATTTTTGTTTACTTTTGTTTTTTTACTTTTGGAAAATTATTGATGAAAACTATCAAGGATTAGAGTGAAGAAGGAATATATTGCCTGTGGATCATTTCTGCATTCAAAGTGACTTATGAGAATCCTATACTTTGGGTATTTTTCCCTACATTAATATTTGGTAAGCATTAACATTTTGTTGAAATCATGGTTGTGTAATAGTTGATTTGTTGACCAACTTACAAATTGGGGTGATATCATATGATATTTGTATAATATGTACTTTATAATTGTATAAATGGTAATTGAAAGGATATTTCTACGATTTATTTGTTATACATCTTTTAGAATGGGAAACATATTAACTTTGATTTTGACTTTGGGTGTAGAGAAAAATTAGTGGATTATGCTCTTGTCTGGAAATATATACAAGGGAGAAGGATTTAAATGCATTAATGAGTGCTTTGAAAATGGCACACTTCATCCCATTGGCCTTTTGAGTGATGGTGGTGTTCATTCGTGATTAGATCAGTTGCATGTATTATATATCTATAAATGCATTATTATGAGTTGTTTCTCTTGAATTATTGTAGATAAGACATTATCTCATCTCCAAAGTTCATGTAAGACATTAATTCTAGGATCCCTTATAACAGTATTTGGATGGTTGCTACTCAATTTAGTCATGTTCTAAATTTAGTAGAAACTCTAAATTTTAACCTCACCCAGCCAAAGGTCCCTCCAGCACTCAACAAAGAGTTGATTTCAAGTTTACAGTCAACCCAATTTCATAAATGATTTATGTCTTGTCTCCCTCAATTAACTCCCTTACTAGTTCACCGGCGAAATGGCTGAAGGACCGTCAGATCTAGATCGACGGTGGACTTCAATTGTCATAGGGAGGATTTCATAAAGTATCGCACCCGTCAGGATTTTCTTTGACCTTGCTAGTTCACCCAACGAAATAACTCACATTTGTTGATCTGGTCCAATATCAACCTCGTCTATTGATCTTCATTGTCTTTGCAACGATTACTTCCCAATTTTGCAGCCAATTCGCCTTTTATCCTCCTTTCTATTTAGTCAGCGAAATTCTTGCTTAGTCGTAGATCTGTCAATATTAACCATATATCTATCAAATATGTACATTCATTCACACTCTGTAATCTTCAGTGAATTGATCACTGGAAGGATCAATTTCCTCTGCAACTCGAAGCTTATTGTTTCACATGTTTTCATGGATGACATATTTACTGCCTAGTTCCCCTTTAGACCATTAGCAATATGTGTTTGAGGTAATTTTAAGAGAAGACTGGAGGTTGGAGGATTTTACTCAGCAATAATTTCAATTCTCTAGGAGCTCTCTACCTCACAAAACGAAGAAGGGAAAGGTAACAAGCAGAGGAAAAAACTCAAGAAGAAGGCAGGCGTTTGGGTTTTCGTCATCCATGAACCTGTTGATTCCGATCACATTGAGAACATGCTATTTTATCATAGTTTCAATAATGGGGTCTCATGGTTTTCATATTTGAGCCCTTTATACTGGCTCTGGATTGCTATGATATATCAACAACTCATTCTTTAGTGGCCTCTGCAATTTCCTATGGATTCAGGGAATCATGAATTACAAGCCTTGGAAAGCGGATCATGGTTACATTGTGGTGCTCAAATGGATGGAAGTACCTGTAGCAGCTAAGGGACAAATGTTGGTGTCTAGGGACTGTATCAAATAAAAAAAGGACTGAGCATTTTTTTAGAGTTTTCCAAGACTAGTTGGAACGTCATAGTTCTCTATCCATGGCGGATGCCTCTTATCGGCTTCAAAGAAATTGCTCCAATACTGATATGAGAAAACATAGACAACAATTAAAAAGTTGAGTAAATCTTCCAGTTCGCAAGATTCATTCAAGGACCAAAGTGGTTTTGCAGAGCTAGAATTGAGGGAGCTTAATATCCTATCACGAATAACGACACTAGAAGAAAATGTGTCTTGCACCTTTTTCAAGGTGTTTACATACAAATATGGACATCATGATGGTATCTGTATTTCTTTTTTAGCTGAGAAACCTCAAAAATATATATCAAGATTCCCTAAATGTAGTCTAGAGAAGTTGGTGAATGAAAATCACAATTTTGGGCCAAGCACATTTCTGGTTGTAGACTTGTGGCTATTAGAATGAAGTTAGTTAATGAGCATCTTGAGAAATTATTTAGATGGGGCCACTCAACTTGTGTTACAGACTTTACAGTGTCATGTCCACACCCTTCTACCTATGAGAGGATGTGACATTACTGCTAAAGAATCCGGGAAACTATCCCCATGAACACAAAATGAAATGCATTGAAACTAAAACAAGCATAGATACATAATTATTTTTCATACAACGGAATGGAACTTCATTCCATTCAATCATTTAGCATGTTCATCATTTTCATTAAACAACCAATACAATTGCAGAGATGAAATAGATAAGAATACTTATCTTATGAAGAAGCTCGTCCCGCAACCAGCTATGTCGCTGCAACGTTCCACCCAACCATAGGCAAGTGTGCTCCTTAATCTCTCAGTAACACTGCCACCCCCCGAGTTGGGCATGATTCCCCAAGGAAAAGAAAACTAGCAGGCTCACACACAGCCAAAGGATACACAACTCATCCAAGCCAACACAGTTGGGTTTATCAGAATATCAAGATCTGAAAACATTGGTTGCTAAGCTAGTGGGATCACTAGAGAGCTAAGGACACCTGCACCAGAGCTAGCCTGACTTCTAAGACATCCACACACACCCAACACAAGGAATCATCCCCTTCTCTATTGCATAGTCCCTCAGTCCATGACTTCCCTTCCAGTGTTATTCAGGGGGTGTAGAGAAGAAATTTAGCCCTCTAGATCTGTCTGTGAGGCTCCTGCACATTCTAGGTTTATCAAGCACACTTAGGCTCCATTTCCACTCCAAAACATTCCAAGGACCAACCACTGTGCATGCACAGCAAGCAACAGCTCTGGGATTGAAAGGAAAACACCACAGACCAAAACCGGAATGGCAATTGGGTAATACATAGCCCAGACTAAGAAATTCAACTCTAGAGTCATTTATGGCCCTATCGTGGCCAAAACGACTCAACAATAAACTCATAGCAATCCAAATTCGTGAGGAAATCAACAACGATTTCTCAGCTACATGAGGAAAAGAATGCAACCTACATGAAGGTGGATTCACATACCCAGACCCACAACGTGAAGAGAAACTACAAACAGCAAAATTCAACAACGAAATTCACACACAGGAAATTTCCATCCGTTTGAGAGAGAGAGCCCAACGTGGATGTCTGATGATGAGGAAAAACGTCCAAGATCCCAAAATCGTGAATGTAAAAACAAATCCCCGAACTCTCTATGTGAGGAAAATGGAAGAATGGGGTCGTGGTCTCTTCTCCTCCTGCCCACGTGAGGATGAACATGCTCCTTGGTGGAGTGTGTGTGTGGGAAAGGACTAACAGTCCTGCCACACACCACTGCCCATACAAAAACGTTTTCCTAGGGAAATCACTGCCCCCAACTAACTCCAGAGGATTTAATTTGGTAGTTGAGACAAGAATAAGACAAAAAGGTTGTTGAATGAGACAAGGAATAAAGGGTGAGTAAGACAAAAGATAGGTGGCAACTAAATGGGTTTATCAATTGACACTTGGTCCTTCCCCAATGGCTCCCAAGGGTTAGACACCCCCACCGTATCCTTAGGAAATCATGCCCCCATCTCTTTTAATGTTGCATAAACATAGCTGGTTGTGGGTATTTTAATTAAAATGCATATTTACATGATGCCTAAATTATAATGTGTCGGCTAGCATGAAATACCATCAAAAACAATTTTTAATTTTCGGAGCATAAAACGTTAAATCGATGGTGGGGATCTTTCATTTAGCTCCACACCATGATTAATTTCAATATATACATCATATACATTTTTAATGCAAACGGGGTCAAAACCGGGGTGTTACATGTAGAAGAGGTCTCAGACACTGAGAGGGGGGGTGAATCAGTGTCTCTTAAAACTTAAAAATATCTTGCCAAAACACAAATGACATTTAATGAGTCATACCATTTACCAATTATATATATACGAAATAACAAACACATATAAATATGTCAAATGTATTTTTATTAAACAAATTTTACATCACATAGCATGAACTATCTAAACCCATCTAGATCAAGAGACCCAGCTCTCTTACAAGACCCAGCTTGTATACATGACCCAGCATGTAAAGAGGAATCCAATCCTCATTCAAACTCCTTGATTACAGACACCAATCTATTTGAGTGAACACAAGGTCCATATTAATGGTAGAATATCCACCAAGATATTATTTATTATCCACCAAGATACACTTCAATCTCTTCATGTCTTGTCATATATATGTCTTTGAGTTATGCATCATGTCTTTTCTAAATGACATGTTCTTCTTAAGTGACATGTCTCTTTATTTTACTTCATTTAACTTTAATCACACCTCTTCATTTAGATTTTGTAACAATATTATTTATGTTTTTTTTTATATTATATCTCTAAACAACTTTATCTATGTATTTTTATTTTAGTGCTTCATAAAAACTATCTTAACACTTGGCGCCTTTTTTTTTTCTTTACACTAACACTTCTATTCTACCAAGACATTGATTTTAAAAACATTAGCACTCTGTTTCACCAGGCATAGGACCATCATTTTTTATAAGTTATACATATTGGCGCTTAAGAGCTTAGGCTCCTCTCCACGTAGTCACTTCTACTATGGTAAGTGATTAATAAAATAACATCAACAATTGTGATTTTGACCTTTGCATTCTCTGTATGGAATTCATGTAACACACAACGAGTAATCATGTAGCACCAAACGTCTTGATAAGTCTCTGTGCTTTTTCCTGAAGGTTTTGTATTCGGTTGGCCCTGATTTTTTTTTGGTGACTGCGATTGCCTTAGCCTACGAATCCATGTAGCAGTGTAACCTCCACAATGGTTTTTTTTTTTTTTCTTTAATTTGTTTGTAACCTTGTGTTAGCCACACACATACTTCCTAGATGTCGTGCATCTGTGTACAAACGACTCTTCGTTATGGACTGTTTTTATTTCTCTAAATTTCTCTTCGAATTCTTGATATCTGATTCTATCTTTCTTTGGTTTTTATGTGCAGCAGAACAATTCTTTCTTTCACATAATTCTAAATTAAAATAGTCAACGGTCAAGTTTTTGGTCAAGGACCAAGAGCCCAGGGAAACTTTGAAATTGGGGTGGCTAAAAGCTAGCAGTTTTGTTTCCAAGGACAACGAACTTTGATGAACGGTTTGGTAAGAGGTGTGGCCAAAAATCCAGACAGGGTTTGAGAGATATGGACACTTGAGTATGTCATTTTATAATGACATTTTAATGCTCTTTTGACCCATTTAATAGTGGCACTTGAATATGTCATCATTGTTATCACATATACTCTTGCTTGCTGCTTTCGCATTTCTATCAGGACACATATGATTGCCATCAATGACCATCTACATAATCTACACCTGTCATATTTCCAACATTACATACAGGTTCAATTCATTACCAACAAATTACTTGATCACAACTTTGCAAAGCACTTTCAAATCCAGGTCCCCAAGTTTTGTCACCTATCACATCTATCATTGTATGTTTAGTTTGTATTAGGAGTTGATACATGAAATCCAAATTCTCAGATCTGTTAGTGTGGTTTTATGCCAAAGTTTTCTGGTTCATTCCATAATATTTTATTCCTCCATAACAAATTTAAGAAATTGAATTATTTGTCCGAGTCACATGTTTTCATGGATGATAGATTTACTGCCTAGTTCCCCTTTAGACCATTAGCAATATGTGTTTGATGTCATTTTATGAATTAATTATACAGCTTGGAGGTTCGATGCTTTAACTGTTTTAGGTCTTATTGTCTGGAAAGACAATTGTACAAGTGTAGCTTTGAATTTTTTTGGAATTAAGTACCAAGGCATTTCAATCAGCAAATTACTTGATCACAACTTTTTCTAAGCATGTGCAAATCCAAGTCCCCAAGTTTTGTCACCTATCAATTCCATAATTGTACATTTATTTTGTATTAGGATTTGATACATGAAATCCAAATTCCCAGATCTGTTAACGTGGTTTAATGCCAAAGGTTTCTGGTTTTTTCCATAAGGTTAGTGGTTTCTTGTCTCTAGGAGTGGTATATCCAGCAATGGTTGGTACCTAAAGTTTAAGGTTCTCCTTTCTATGGAAATTCCTTAGAATTGTTTTGCCTTATTGAGGAGAAAAATAGCTACCGAGAGTCCTTGAAAATTGTCCAGTGTAACTAACACACCTGTTAGGAACTCTTACTTCCTAGGAGTTGTCAGGTTTTAGATTCTATTACTTGGTGAAGTGAAGCACCTCTTTATTTCTAAAAGATAGTGATGAGCAGAGAGATTTAATGCCTTCTTATCATCTAGCATATATACTTATTAATTATTGTCATATCAAATGGGGGAAACGTGTGTTTCACACTCATTTCTTCCCTTTTGTGTTGTTGAAGGAAATCCATATTGGTCTCGAATGCTAAGAATGGCACATTGATTTCTTGCCAGGTCTATGGGGATACATTTTTAGCGGGGTTTCTGTGTATACTAATGTTGTAGATGATCCATCCAACTTTGATGTGCGTACTTATTATCTTAGAAAAGATAATAGATTTATCCGTGATATGCAATTTTTAATCTTTGTATTTCTCCATCCTGTAGTTGAATGTTATTTATATCACCAAACTGGATTGAGTTGGGTCTAAATATGTTATAATTGTAGAACCCATTGATCTACTGACATAAATTTTAAGAGAAGGCTACTCTTACATGGATCCATCAAGAAACCATTAGAAAAGATGCTCGTTCTTATCCATGAATACTTGAAATTATAATTAGATGTTCACTTCATGAGTATGTGTATGAACTTGAATGCTAACTTTGTCCTTCAAAATGTTTATGTATTATTGTTTTCTTTATTAAATCAATGTTGCATATGAAACCTTTCAAGTTCATCCAACTTATAAGGTCAGATCCATTTAGACTACATTCTTAGGTCTCTCGAGTCAGAAACAATGTTGGGATTATTAGCCTTTTCTTAGAATTACAAATGATGCAATCTTGGTGTTAATATTGCCCCTTTCCCCAATTCTTAAAGGTTTCTAGCTCAATGGTAGAGCGCCTGCTTTACAAGCAGGAGGTTGAAGGTTTGATTCCTCTGTTCCCTAATGATACTACAATATTGATGTTTTAAATAAAATATATTTTATTATGATTTATTATGGCTACGAGAGTGATTCTAAACTGACTTCATATGTCACTACGAGGGGGGTTCATAAGTGCCTCTAAAGGTTTGTAAAGAGTTTTAGGGGGGGTTCGAACCTCCTCTGTAGGTACCTACAAGGGAGGTTTATAACCGCCCCCCAAAGGTTTGTAAAGAGTTTTGTGGGGAGTTTTGAACCTCCTCCGTAGGTACCTAAGAGGAGGTTTTAAAACCACCCCCACAGTTTTGTAATAAATACTTTTAAGGGGGGTTCTGAACCTCCCCGGTAGGTACCTACGAGGGGGTTTATAACCGCCCTTAAAAGTGACTTTTTTTTGGTGGGGGGGTTAGAACCGCCCCCAAAATTCCAAAAGTAACCTTTTTTTTTCGAGGGGGGTTTGAACCGCCCCCAAAAGTACAAAAGTTAAAATTTTTTTTTGGGGGGGGGGGTTCGAACCGCCCCCAAGAGTCACTTTTAGGGGATGTTTTGATATTTTCTAGAACCACCCCTAAAAGTAAAAACTTTTAGCGTAGATGCTATTAGGGGCATTTTTGTAAAGACCACCTCCAAATCCAAAACCTCCCCCAAAAGTGACTTTTGGAGGTGGAAGACAACCGCCCCTCAAAGTCAAAAATTGACTTTTGGAATTTGGAGGGGGAGGGGGGGGCGTTAGAACCGCCC
>LPNX010060190.1:2756-215660 GCA_001517045.1 Pseudotsuga menziesii | reverse complement strand
TATATCTCTTCCAGAACTGACCCTAAAAGTCAAAAATTTTAGCATCGGTTCTATTAGGGGCGGTTTTGTAAAGACTGCCCCCAAAAGTGACTTTCAGAGGTGGAAGACAACTACCCCTAAAAGTCAAATTTGTACGGTAGTGCATGTTCTCCCCCTCGCAAAAAAAGCACAAAGAATACAATGGAAGCACCTAACCCAAACTGACCTTTCATGGCTAGATTGAATCACCCTAATTAATTAAAGTTTATCAATGACCCTATAGATCATGGCACAACTTGGTTTGATATTCCTGAAAATATCCCTTCGGACATTCCTAAATTTGAATGAAAACAAGGAGATGATCTCACCAACCATATCATGTCCTCTCCCCTATGGTGTTCATCAAGAAACATAGTGGTAGAATCGGTAGGACTTTGCCTCTTCTAGTGAACCCTCACTAGTACTGCTGTTGAATGGTATGTGAACCTACCTAGAGCTTCCCATACCACTTTTGGGACCATAACCATTGATTTTCTTACATATTTTCATCTACCGATACACCATGACTTAGGTCTGGAAATTCTCACCAAGTTTCAAAAAAACACATCTACAAATATCGCGCACCAAATCCATGAGTGTCCCTAAAGGTGCACGTTGTGTAAAATCGAAATCCAACCCTAGTTCCTTTTGGATTGGTTCCTAAAATCACTCCAAGCGTCTATTGACAAGGACGTGGATACCTCCATGCCACAAAATGAGGAAGAGGCGATCATAAATGGCTAACACTTTGATATCATCTATGCACAATCTAGGTACCTATACACTGCCCTTCCCAATGCCCCTCGATGTCGATTATTGGAATCTCCACACATCGAGACGTTGCATTCATTGAGATGGGATTCTTGGGTCAATTTCTTCATAAGGAAAATATCCCCCTCAACCTATCCTTGCACCAACCCCCTATGATGATGGAGTAGCCACCCATTCCCATTGTGTCGTCTCCCCGTACTTCTATCCCAAATACTCCATTTGTACAGTTATAGTATGCACCATGTAGTCCTACTTACCCAAATGCAATCCAAGCATAATCGATGCCTCCATTGCAAATTGCACAACCTGATCCTACTCCACATCGTATTGAGCACAACAAGCATAAATCCCACTACTTGGGTACAACCCATTCTATACATACCCATTCCCTCCTGGTTTTTCCTCGATGCCTCATATGGGGTTCAATTTAGTCCAACATTATTTCCAACAACAAACACAATAGTTTGAGCAGTTGAACATCACCAATCCCTCAAATCCTCAAAATCGGGGGAAGAAGAATGGTAATAACAAATATCCCTAGCTACAAGGACAAGGGGGAGACCCCTTCCCCAGCAAAACCAAAATTGGGGGAACCAACAAGGGCATGGGGGGAATCCTCCCAAACAAGGAAGAAATGCAAACATGAGGACCAATTACTCTTACTCAATCTATGGCAAGTATGGTCATTACACTCACCATTTCTTGCTTATCCCTGACTGCCAACAGTTGGTGGAAGCGAAGAAAAAGACAACAAAATACCCCCCTCAAGTTCCTAATGCAACACAACCACATCAAGTTGTCTTGCAACAACCCTTCACCAATCAAGGTGTTATCACTCAACATTTAGACCCTCACCCCATAAGTGATGGTTCATTTCAAAACATTTTTATGGACTCAACATCGATTAACCTTGAAAATCAATCCAAAGGGTACATCGGTCTTGATCCCTCACCAGTTGTAGAAGAGGCACCTATCCCTTTAGGAGGCCCTTTATAGATTATACACCCTAACACAGAACAAATCCCAAGGATACAAAAGGCACCCCTTTGGTGCACCCCTCATAACCCTCATATGAAAGTCACCCACAATTATAATATCATGGATGACTTGGATCAATATCTTGATTCCATGTCCACCTTAGAAGTGCTCCAGTATTTCCCAACACAACGAAAGGAACTATTGAATGACCTTGGCATCATTGACCCTTCATACTTGCACCTTATGAAATTTGACCTGGACAAAGGTGACCCATGAATACCCTCATTAGTCACACTCCTGTAAGTTTTAAACCTATGCAAAGAAGCAAAGCATACATATTCTTTTAAGCAAAACAGAGATTACAACACATCATACACACATAAACACAGAGATTTACCATGGAAACCCTTAACCAGGAAAACCAACAAACATTGGAGCCACGCCTATTTTTCTCATTATTATTATGAATCCTTCACAATACAAAATTTAGGTATTCAGCAACATCCAATACCCTAATTCATTAACTCGGAATAGAAAATAGACTTCAATCCCTTAACCGGGATTAAATTGCATATTTTTAGAAATTTCTCCAAAATAGCCAAAAAAAACCAAATTGTTTTGGCTCACTTGCGCTCGCGTCGGAAACAGGCCTACCAGCCTGTTTTCATGAAGGTACTGACAGGGATCGTCAAGCATAGTGCTCACAGGTGCACCTCCCTTCCATATGCACATGCAAAGAATATAACATATAGACAGCATTCTCCCACTTGTTGTTTTCTTTGCATAGAAATGGGTCATGTAATCATAAATTCATAGGTTTAAGTTATCAATGCCCATATATTCTCTACACCAATAGAATTTCTCTGTACCGACAGACTTTATTAATGAGTTTGCAACATTTTTCAAGGTGTCAACCTTCTCCAGTAACACCTTTTTGTCTTCAACCATTTCTCTCACAAAGTGATATTGCACATCAATATGCTTTGTCCTATCATGATAAGCAAGGTTATTTTCCAAGAAGATTGCACTTTGGCTATTGCAATCTAACCTTATAGATTTCTGTACAAACCCAATACTTGAACATAATCTCTATAACCATACTACTTCTTTGTTGGCATGTGTGGCTTCCTTGTGTTCATCTTCTGTAGTGGAGAGTTCAACTACATCCTGTCTCTTTCTCATCCAACTGATAGCTCCTCCAAATAGGTTAAACACATACCCACTTGTAGATCTTCTGTGGTCAATATATCTAGCCCAATATGTATCAACAAATCTATTTACATCTATTACTCTATCTGGTCCAGGTCTTCCTTGTTAGAAGAGCCCATAATCTATGGTGTCATGCACACATAAGAAGACCCTCTTTACGGTTGTCGAAGGATCTTTCCCTAGGTTTGACATATATCTGCTAAATAATCCCACTGCATGAGCAATGTATAGTCTAGTACAAACCATTGCATACATCAACTTCCAACTACACTGGTATATGGAACTCGTGACATATCTTCTTCCCCTTCCTGTGTCTTGGGACACTGATCTACATATAACTTTACACCTATAGCAATAGGAACCTTGATCGGCTTACTTTTCTGCATGGTAAATCTCTATAGTATCGTCTCAACATATTTTCTTTGATTTAACTAGATCTTCATATTTGCACGATCTCTTCTTATCTACATTCCCACAATGAAGTTTGCAACACTAAGATCCTTCATGTCAAATTTGGAGGATAGCTGATGCTTCACTTCCTTTATAACATCTTTGTTGTTCCCAATCAACAACATGTCATCAGCACACTATGTTAATGACATGATCACCAATCTATTTGGAGTATACGGAGTGATCATTGTTGCTTCTCGTAAACCCCAATCCAAGTACATATGTGACAAACTTTTGGTACCACATCCTTGGATATTTATTTAGACTGTAAAAGGACTTATTTAGTTTAAATACTAACTCTTTCTTTCCCTTTATTATGAAACCTTCTAGTTGCTCATGTAGATTTCTTCTTTGAGATCTCCATGTAAGAACGTTTTCTTCACATCCATCTTCTCTACTTCAAAATCAAAAGCAGCAGCAATAGAAAGAATAAATATAATGGAAGTTAATTTTACAACTAGAGAAAATATTTCACCAAAACCAATTCCCTCTACCTAAGAATATCCCTTTTATACCAAGCAGGATTTGTACTTCTCCACTTTACCTTCTGCATTCAACTTCTTTTTAAACAACCATTTACTCCCAACGAATTTTCTTCTGGATGGTAACTGGACTAGATCCCAAGCTTCATTTTTATTTAGGGCATCCATTTCTTCAACCACAGCCTTCTTCCAAATATCACTATCTTTTGAATCAACAAATTCCTTCACATTTCTAGGATGATCATCAGTATTAAACAAAAAAAAATAAGAGCAAAAATCAAGAGGGGTATACCTTTTTGGTTTCCTTCTTTCTTAATATGATCTCCTCAAAACTGGGGTATGCAGTTCTTCTTCTTCTTATTCAACTTCTTCTATTGAGTCATATTCTTCACCTTCTAACTCAAACTCTATCTTCTTTGGTTCCTTTTCCATTGGAGTCACTTCCTATATGGGGACTTCTTTTACCTCTCTAAACATAACATCTCAACTATAAACAGTCTTCTTAGTTGCAGGATTCCAAATATTATAACCTTTCATGTCATATTTATATCCAATAAAGATACATTTTGCAGCTTTGTTATCCAACTTGCTCATTTTCTCCTTTGTAACATGTACATAAGCATCACAGCCAAAAAACTTCAGATTCTTAATAGTGGGATTCTTACCATTCCATACCTCTTGTGGATTTTTGTGAACCAATGCTTATGTGGGTGATCGATTTACCAAGTAACATGTTGTCTCCACTGCATTTTCCCAAAATTCTTATCCTATCCTAGCACTGCTTAACATGCTTCTTGCATTTTCCATCAACGTCCTATTCATCCTCTCAGCAAATCCATTTTTTTGAGGTGTGTATGGAGTAGTCTTCTGCCTTGCTATACCACACTTCTTACAAAATTCTTCAAATTCATTCCCGTGGAATTCCCACCATTATTTTTCCTCAAAACCTTCATTTTCTTTTCTGATTGATTTTCTACAAGAGCCTTAAATTATTTAAACTTAGCAAATACTTTAGATTTATTTCTAAGGAACTAAATCCATGTGTTCCTTGAGAAATCATCTATAAACGAAAAATAATACACAGATCTACCCAATGATGGAATAGGCACAGTTCCAAATACATCATTGTTTACTAATTCTAGAACTCCCTTTACTCTTGTAGCACTAAATGCAAATCTTACACGATCTTGTTTTCCATATATGCAATGTTCACATAAATCAAAATCCAAAGTGAAATCAGTCATAACTTCAACCATACCTTTATCTTGTATAGCTTGAAGTCCCTTTTCTCCGATATGTCCCAATCTTTCATGCCATATCATTTTCTTTCCTCCTGATGCAGTCAAGGTTCTATCATATTTACCTCCTCCCTCAATCACAATAGAACTGTTACATTCATCAATGATGGTTCTTCCTAATAGTGTGTACATAGTTCCATACTGAACTCCCCTCATCAATACCATTTATCCTTGAACCATTTCGAAACCACCATCTCCACATGTAGTCTTTACACCTGCAACGTCCATCTTCTTATTGATATCAAGTTTCTTGATAGATTTGGAATGTGTAGCTCTCCAGGTAGAGTTCTAATCCTTCCATCCTTGAGTTTCATCTTGACTTTACCACATTTAATGTTACTGGTTGGTGGATCATCTCTCAAGTACACATCTCATCCATTGTAGTTTTCATATTAACATAACCACTCCCTATGAGGGGTCATATGACATGACACACCTGAGTCAATCAACCATATATCATGTTCTGAATGATTACTAGTGGAAGCTAGGTACACATCCCCTCCTTCTTCTAAGAAGGTTTATGCCTCTATGGAATGGGTATCCTCATATCCCTTTTCTTTTTGAACATTCTTAGACCTGCAATCCTTTTTATAGTGTCCAAATTTCTGACATTTCCAACACTTCCTTATTCCTTTTCCTAGGGATTTAGATCTACCCTTAGATTTAAATCCCCCCCCCCTATATCCCTTTTTTTTTCTCTCTTGGGGGATACCTCTCACAGACAGGGAATCCATGTTATGATTATCCATGGTTTTCCACCTCATCTCTTATTATAGTAGGGATGATACTATTTCATCAAATTTTAAGGTTGATTGACTAGCACTACCTATTGCAACAATTAGGTTGTCCCAGGAATCTGGCAAAGAACACACTAATGTAATACATTTATCTTCTTCAACCATTTTAATGCCAACATAGGTTATCTAACTTACTAGAGTATTGTAGACATTCAGATGCTCTGTCACTATGTGGTTTTCATCCATTCTAAGATGAAACCATTTATTTTTCAGAAACAACTTGTTCACAAGGGATTTTGATTGATACAAACTCCCTAGTTCCCCCCAAAGATTTTATCGCACTATCTTCACCAAATACGTTCAGCGACAAAGAGTCTGATAAGCATAATCGTATTGTACTCCTCACCTTTATTTCCAATTTATCCCAATCATCTTGTGACATTGTAGTGGGTTTCGTACCCAAATGCACAACAATCTATTATTCCCGATCTACAAGAAGATCCTCCATTTTGAGCTTCCATAGCTCAAAATTATGGCAGTTAAATTTCTCAATCTCAATTCTCAAAATTCTCGCCATTCTCTTTCAATGCACAAATCAATGTTGCAAAGCTCCCACTAATCCCAGGTGTATCACAGACCTAAGATCTATCAATCACGTCGAACCATCAACAATAAAGACGTCCCTTTGAGGCCAAAAATCAAGCTCTAATACCACATGTAAGTTTTAAACCTGTACAGAGAATAAAATCATACATATTATTCTAAGCAAAACAGATATTACAACATAACATTCACACATAAACATAGATATTTACCCTAGAAACCCTTAACCGAAAAAACCATCAAACCTTGGAGCCACACCTCCTATTTTTCTCATTATTATTATGAATCCTTCATAATACAAAATATAGGTATTCAACAGCATCCAATACCCTAATCCATTAACCTAAGTTATAAAATAGACTCCAATCCATTAACCAAAATAAAATTACACATTTTTAGAAAATTTCCAAAAATAGCCAAAAAAAATTTGGCTTGCTTGCGCTTGCATTGGAAATGGCCTAACGGTTGTTTCCATGAAGGTTTCGATAGGGATCGTCAAATGCAACACTGATAGATGCACCTCTCCTCCACATGCATATGCAAAGAATATAACATATACCCAAAAGTCCAAGTCCTAGTCATTAGTAAGAACATTATGATTCATCAATATATCATTGATAAAGGCACATCCACTTGCGGCATGTATTCAAATGTTTGGAAATTATCAGGATCACTTGATTTAGTCCTATCCTCTATTACCCTTCATGCATATGATGGGAAACCATCTCAACCACTAGGATTATACCAGAATGTTCCCATTGATATAGGGGGGGAACTGGTAATGATTGATATTGAAGTCGTTGATGCCCAATTAGACTACAATATCCTATGAGGTCGCAGTTACATATATGCCATGAAGGCAGTTTCCTCCTCAATCTTCTACTTCATGATGTTTCCCTTTAACGAGAAAATCGTCACCCTCTACAAACTTAACTACTATGACCCCCATGCCAACACCAATCCTGAGAACATACTACCCATAATAGGCAAAGTCAAACAACCATGTTACGTTGACATCTTCCCGGTGTATACAAATATTCTGATCTCCTAGTGGAATTTTCAGGCCCTCTAAGTGAAATTCCCACCTCAATGGACGGTCTTATGTGCAGTATCATTTTCACCTCTGAAATGGGTCTCCCAACCAAATGGCATCATCATCAGTGCCCCCCACAAGTCATGGAATAAAACAAACAATAAGTCCCTTTGTACCTCCCATGTTCCATATACCATTCTTGTACCCTCCCAAATGAGTGGAAGGAACACTGGTTATGGATCATTTAACCCTCCCTAGGCTCAATTTGGGAATCCTTGTGTGGTACCTTACACCACCCTATCTAGATATTGACTCAAAACCCATACCACACTATGAGTTCATACCAGTACACCCTATTAAGCCATCAATACTACGCGTTGAGCCAACACCACTAGTGACCAAGACATCATATGTCACAAAAACTACCGATGGGGGCATGAATCAACCCAAGTTTAAATCCTCCATCCTGAAAAAACCAAGATCTTGAATCCTCATCATGATTTTCTTATCCTAAATCAGGGGGCATAATTCAACACACGTTGAAAGATCCAATCATGCATGATACACCCACAACGTGGGTCACCCCACCATGTACCCTATGTGTCCAGTAAGGCCATGCAAAAAACTTATTCCCTACTTTACCAGGCCACAAGAGTCTACCTAACATCCTTGTTAGCATCACACATACCTACCTAGTTGTGGGATGGGGCACCTCAACCTCCTCAGTACCCAACAAGACTGCAAAACCAAAATCATTACAAACCAACAAAGCATTTTCAATTTATTATCCGTTTGGGAACTATACCCATTATTTCCTTGATCTCCCTCAATTGTGGGGCTCATTAGCAATCATTCGTCTAACCTGCCCTTTACATGAAAAATATTCACCTCCAAAAAGGACACTGATACCCCCAACATTGTCATGAGTTTCGCATCTATGCACATTCAGAGCCCATCCCACACACTGAATCAAGCACATGCTCGTCGCCAAAACTGACATTACAAATTGATGTCCCATCACTTATTTCATTGCTCGTTGATAGTTGTGTACTGCACCCTTTGCATCAAACAAAATAGACTCTATGAAAACCTCACCCCATGGGAGTTTCCCTTTCCATTGTCATGGAATAAGAACACAATTCTATCAATAACAATGATGAATAAAATCTATCGGATGTCTATATTACACCCAAAAGTAGTTCCCTCTCATCCAAATCAATTGGCACTAACATTGACTCACCACAACTACTGGTAGAGGAACCCAGGATTCCAATCAGACCTCATGACCATTTACACCCCCCTCCACACACTCATATAAATTATGTGGACATCCTTTTCATGGATTGTGTTCCCCTTCCCTAGACTATACACTCAATACCCAATGAGTCCCATCACAGGGGGACTATACTCCCTACAACTACCAATACAAGGGTAATTGATATAATATTTGAAGATTCTTTTTCTTCCGATGAAGATATGTTAGAGAAAAATATCTTCTCTTCGGATTAAGCCATAATGGAATCCATGCACCTTGATATGGTGATATACCAACTTACCTTAAAACTAAAAAATTCACCCCTCACCTCTCCCGCAATTATAGATGACACATTCGCCACCAAGCCCCTGGGTACCTTCTCCTTGAGGATTTCATGTATTAGCATGGGGTTGATACCATTTTATGTTGATTCTTATCTCATGAAGAAGCTGATAAAGTACTCAATCACTATCATAGAGGTGCATGGATTGGAAACCTATCGGGATTATCCACTACCCAAAAAAAACTCAGTGTCGAGTACTTTTGTCTCTCTATAATCATGTATTCACCTGCAAGACATGAATACCCCTTTCCCACCTCCATCCCATCATCACTATCAGCTCCTTCTGGAAGTGGGAATTGACTTCATGGAGTCTCTATGTTAAGACCTAAATGTTGGGCACATTCCCCCCTATATGGTGGTGCATTACCCCCTATATTGTGGTCTATTACATATTATTCATGTTATATTGGGTCTATTAGTGGGTCTATTAGTTGTTATTGTACACCTTGGTATCCTATATATAGGAATGAGATATTCTCATTTTAGTCATCATTGTATCTTGTTTTGGATTGTTTACTCAGTACATTGTGTAAGGAGGTTCATCCCTCGAAGAGGATCTCTATTTATCTCTGTTATTCATTATTAATGTGTGGATTACTCTCTTAATTTCTATTTCTTCTCTTTTTATGCTATTTATGGGACTTTGTTGCATAGCATTTGGTATCAGAGCTATTTCCTCGGGACTGGCTTCTGCAAAACAACTCATATTGAGATTTTCTCTACAATTGTTTTTCAAGGATTCATAGATATAGGTTAAAAAACACTTCTAATACATGCCAATAGATCTCTAGTCAAAAATTCAGTTCTTGGTCCATTACAGTTTCGTAGATATTTGCAGAGGAATATAGGGTTTTTGACTAGTCCAAAACCTACTCTAAAATAGGTGTTCTAGGAAAAATGTAATATATGAGGAGTCAAAGATCCAAATTGAGTGAGAACCATTGCATCCGAAAGAAGACAGACTAGGGTATCTCTGGTAGTATTTTCAACTACAGAAAATAAATATTGGATGCCTGGCATACCATACAAGTTCGCTCTTCTGGATAAGCCAAAAATAATAAGTTTTGGGAGATTTTCAATGATTCTTTATTACACATCCAAATTAGGTCAAACCTACTACATTGGAAATCAGACACATCAAGGTACGATAGGACAAATTTTCAGACTTAGAGGATTCTAAATTCAAGTTTTACCTCAATTACGAGTCGTCCATAAAATAGTCTTCTAATCAAGGTTTGAAAAAGGTATGTCATTTTGAATTTGAATAGATTTGAGTAGAAGGATCTATATGTGGTAAACCCTAGGGTGAGATATATATTTATTACTAAAAATGACACCGAAATGAAGTGGAATAAATCACACTCCACTCAAACCCCTAGAGAATTCATCCCTGACATATGATGAAATGGAAGACATATCTTTAGAGTGTCCAAGTTGGAAGATATGATTAAAGGAAATGTGAAAATGGATGACTTAGTTAAAATGGAAAATAAGATGGCTAGTAAAGAGGATATCAAAGGGATGGATAGTAAAGAGGATCTCAAAGGGATGGATAGTAAAGAGGATACTAAAGGGATGACTAGAAAATAACATCTTCTAGAATTGAAGGAATTGTTGAAGGATAGCTTTATTACTCATGTATCTACTCAAAAAGAGGATAAGGAGGAAAAGGGGGACTTATTCCAGTCACATCTTGATAAAATTGAAAAACAATTGGAGAGTTATAAGTTTGAGTCCTCAAAAGTTTTTGATTCACTGCAACATCATGGGTTCAACTCAGGTCCAAGGAACTACTTTATCCCCAAGTTTGACATGAGAAATTTAGATGGAAAGGATACAATCACATGGATTTTTTAGATGGAGCAATTCTTTGATCTACACCAGGTGCCAACTTTGCAAAAGGTAACTATCACATCCTTATGTTTAGAACTTGATCAATTTGTATGGTACCAATGGCTTTGTGACCGTAAAAAGGTATCTATTATCTCTTGGTCTATATTCACAAAAGAATTGATTTCACATTATGGGGATATAAATAGAAACACCTTATTTATCCAGTTAGTAAATCTCAAGCAAAAAGGTCCAGTTACAGAGCACATTAAGCAATTTCAACAGCTAAGTCTCAAAGTGAAGAATATTTCAGAAGATAATTTTTTAGATATCTTTATTAGAAATTTGAAGGATAACATTCAACATGATGCGCATCTCTTTGAACCATCATCCCTAGAGAAGGATTTCATGATGGCCAGGAAGGTTGAAAGTAAAAATATGGCAATGACTACTAGAAATAACACTTCCAACACATGCAGAGAGAATGATGTTCCTTATAACAAGCCTCAGAGGTTGAAACATCAACAACTAAAGGAAACAAGAGAGAAAGGTCTATGATTTAATTATGAAAAAAAGTACAGTAAGGGACATAAGTGTGGAGAAAATAAATTATTATACATAGAATGTGAAGAGGAAGATAAAAAAGAACAAGAACCACCGCAAGGGGATGAACTAGAAGTGATTGCTCCCACCATATCTAGTCATGCTTTAGATGGAATTAAAACTCCTCAAACTCTCAATATCGAAGGATATATCAAAAATAAAAGGGTAACAATGTTGCTTGACTCTAGTAGTACTCATAATTTCATTCACTATAAAGTAACCAAATATCTCAATTGATTTGTATGTCCAACACCATAATTTCAAGTAATGATTGCAGATGGAGGAACCATCAATTGCTCATGGAAATTCCATAATATTAATATGACTATGGGGGAATATGTATTGAATAGTCCCATGATTACTATCGCAATGGGCGGTTTTGAGGCTATATTAGGAGTTCAATGGTTACAATCACTAGGAACGGTGGCTTTTAATTTTCAGAAGATTTTCATGAAACTTTCCTAGGAAGGAAATGAATTTGTGTTAAATGGTATCACAAGGAAACAAAGCAAGGTGATTAGCTCTAATGGTATGACAACATTGTTAAAAAAACGAAAACACAATGTAATTACACAGTTATACTCACTATATGTTCAAACATGTAAGTCTCCTATTTCTTCATATATCCAAAGGGTCCTTAAAAATATTTCCAAGGTATTTGAAGACATTCCAATAAGTCATACACCTATTCGAGATTTGGACAATGCTCCTAACATGAATTTGGGAAGCATTCCTTATAGCATCATACCTTACAAATACCCTTATGACCAGAATAATGAAATGGAGCACATGGTTGAAGCAGTGGAAATCACATAGAGCACTAGCAAACAATTCTCCAAATCCCATTGATGTCAGAAAACAAGATGAAACTACAGGCAGATCAACATCACCATCGAAGGAGTTTTGAAGAAGCACAAATCCTATGGGAACCTTAACAGAGCATAGAAACAAGGACCAAATAGCTGTGGAATCATGTTATTATTGAGTACCTCATCAAGTGGAATAACTTACCAACTACAGATTCAACATGGGAAGATGATTCCTTCATACATATGCATCCAAGCATTGAGGACAACGCTTTTCTAAAGGGGAGGAGCATATTAAGCCCTAAATGTTGGGAACATGTCCCCTATTAAGTGGCACAGTACCCCTTATGTTGTTGTGTATTACATATTATTCATGTCTGATTGGATCTATTAGTGGGTCTATTAGTTGTTATTGTACACCTTGGTATCCGATATATAGGAATGAGATATTCTCATTTTATTCATCATTGTATCTTGTCTTGTCTTGTGTACTCAGTACATTGTGTAAGGAGGTTCTTCCATCAAATAGGATTTCTATTTATCTCTATTATTCATTATTAAGATGTGGATTACTCTCTTCTCGTCTATTTCTACTTTATTAATGTTATTTATGGGACTTGTTGCATAACACTCTCCCTGCCTCCACATAGGACCACAATTTCATCATAGTGGTCATCGACTTCTTCACAAAGTGGGTCAAATCCATGCCTACATTTGAATGCACTTGCATTACCGTCACTTGCTTCTTCTTCAACCAAGTCAATTCATGATTTAGTGTTCCCAAGCAGTTAGTCACTGATAACGAAACTCATTTCCGTAACCAGAATTTTAAGGAGTTGTCATCCCTCTTAGGATTCAAACACAAATTCTCGACACCTTACTACCCTCAAGCTAACGGACAAGTCAAAGCAGTCAACAAAGTTCTCAAAACTATGCTCCAATGCACAATTAATAAGAACAAATCCAATTGGCACCACATGTTGTTTCCCTCTTTATGGGTGTACCTCACCTTTGTTAAAACAACCATTGGGATTACCTTGTTTCACCTGGTACATGGTGTCGAAGCAATATTTCCTATTAAGTTCCAAATACCTACTCTCCAATCAACAGTGGAGTTGTTTCTCGACACATCCAAGTTAGAGAAATGGTTATTCACCCTGGAAGACCTGAGAAAAGAATGACGAGACTCCCTCCAACAAAATGACTCCATGAAGCTTTGATCCAAGGCACACTATGACCACCACGTCCTCCCTCACAACTTTAACAAAGGTGAATTTGTCCTAGTTTTTAATTTAAAAAAGGACTCTAAACTAGGACCATGAAAATTCATATCCAAGACCGGACCATATATCATGAAATGATGTCTCCCTAATGGGGCATATATTTTATAGGACCCTGAAAGAATAACCCTCAATAGCCTGTCAATGGGCTATATATGAAGATATTTTATCCAGAAAAATATTGCTCACACCACATGTGCACCATGTTTTGGTTCATATTTTAGCATTATCAATACCTTTGTCATGTTACTACACTTGGGTATTTGAGTCATGTTTGCAGGATATTTACCAGAACATGAATTTTTTCCACCATCATCAATGGTCATGATGCAAAATATAATCATAGTTATTATCTCAAAACTAGCATATAGGCACCATTTTCCCTTCATCTACCAAACATTCACCAATATTCTCCTATGATAACTACATACCTACCATCATTTTTTCATTGTAAGAACAAGACTCCATCCTGAAATTCTAGTATTGATGTGCGATCAATGTCATTACTATGAATCACCCATATCCCTAGTGGGTGTTCACACCATTTCTACCCCCATCATAATTTAAAACCCGTGATGTCAAACCCCCCACAAGTCTAAGGAATTTGTACTGCATTTTAAAACATCCTCCCTTAGTTCATTATTTCAATGCTACACATTTACTCCTCCACCTTAAGTAGTTCATGCCACCACATTCCTCGGCACATGTTACAAGAAATATTCATGAAGTCCCTCATACCTCCATGAACACTCTCCCATATGCAATCCACATGCAGCAATATCCCTTGTATCAACACCTCTGGAAAGACAACAATGGGGCCTCGCCTCCTCTGAAGTAACCAACTCTATTCAGTTATTATAGCAGGACCAACCTACATAACATTGATTCATGGGACACCCATCTTCTTGTTTGCAAAATCACCCTCACATCATTTTGGAAAATGTTCCCCGATTCACTAAAAAATGTGGAAACCCCATCCATCATGAAATTGAATCCCCAACTCGCCAAAACCATGGGAGTCCCACCCATCATCAAATTGGTCCCTTGACATTCCCAAAACTATGGGGACCCCACCAAATATTCTTTATGTACAAACGGTTCCCCAACACACTCAAAACCATGGGAACCACTTAATTCTTTTGGCAGAGAACCCCTAGTCACCTATGAATGATACAGTTGAGTCTCCCTATCCACAACATTATCAGTTTTATCAGTCACCATTCCCACCATAATGCGTCCCCAACAAATCCCTTGATCTACAGTTTTTCTCCCTCGGTTACACTATGTACCTATATTTTCTAGCAAAATGATGCCATCAGTTACTCCCTGGGTACACATCGATCAAAGGAATTTACGATCCCCATGCTTATCAGCCAATCTTGTGTCAGGTCATTCAATCCCCCATTTGGTTACAAAATTATGTTGGTTTGTAGGATAAGACCCTCGTCTTATCAGGTACTTCATATATCATTAACATCAAATCCTTATATTCTGAGAGTTTCAAGTAGTTACAGTGGTACCTTGAGATCCCTTCCAATCACTACAAGGGATCGTCTCGAACTAAGTAGGGAGAGTCCTCAATGATCCCTAACTTAGTGGTATCCCATATGCTTGATGTCAACACATCTATCACATCAGGGGGAGTCATACATTTTGAAGGTAGCAGTGGTCATATTTTCAAATCATGGTAGCATCATATTTGGTACAGTGAAGTACCCCCTTCAGTGACTTCACCAATATTCCTATCCCCCACCCCAATGGGCCTCTCATGATCTTTCGCAATTCCACTTCTTTGAAACCAGTGATCTCATTTTCAAGATCGTGTACATTGAATGGCCCCCCTTTGTGTACATTGGAGCTAGATCATGGATCATTGGGTTAGCATTTGGATCTTGTTATTTCTTAGCTACATCTTGGCCTATAAAAGGAATCCATGGGCATGCTTATTGGAAGAATAAATCATATCAATTTTATGTTGTTGGAATTGTGCTAGAGCTACCTCATAGCTAACTTCTTCCCTGTTGTTTAGAATTCACCAAGCAACCTTGCCACCTTCCTCCAAGAGGCCAGTGTTCTTCTCATTTCTTCTTCAAGCCACTTGACATCTAGAGTGGACTAAATAGACCTCCCTTAGAGGGATTGTTTGCCTACGTTTGGAGCTCACATCTCCAAGGTGTTGTACATGCTCGACCATTGGGAAATACAATAAGTGGTTTGGTATCTATTGGTTGTTGGAGTTTTCATTCCTACCCTTTCCTCTTTGTTTAATTTTGTTTTCATTTTCTTTGTTTTTCTTCTATTTCACTAACAACCACTTGCAGAATTGCTTGGCACCCACACCACCAACAAGGGAACCTAATATTGAGGCCTTGTTGTAACCTACAAAGCTTTTCCCCTCACCAAATGGGAAACATTCGCCCTTGTGCAATCGTTTTCACAACATGGACCTTGCGATGGATGAATGAAAAAACCCTAAGGATAAACAAGAATCACCATCCCATGTAGACTCTAATTTATGATATTTTGTTTTGTAAGAGCCAATTAACTTAGTGTTATGTTATTAATTAATGACTTTTACGTCTTTTCATTTGTATTTCTAAATTTTAAAAACTTCTCATTTATAATAAATGTACATTGATCTCTTGATGTATATAATAATTTTAAAAGAAAAATAATATAGTGTAAACATATTTATAAAATAGCTTGAATTCATTTCCATATAGTTAAACTTTTATGTAGGTCTCATGGTATATATAATAATCTTAAAAGCATATTCATATAATGCACATATATTTTTAAAATAGAAAATTAATTATAAAATAATTCAAAATATAATAAATTTTACAACAAAATACAAACCAAAAAGGAAAGCATGGCTTCTAATGCCAATCATTTTCTTTATACATATGAATGAGAATACTTTGTTATCCAAATCCATATATATATTATATTATAATATAGACACTTTATTAACTATTTTATGTCTAATAAACATTTGATACGCTATAAGTGTTATAAATTACCCATTATTTCTATCTAATTATTATTTATCTCACACATATATATATATATCATATATATATATATATAATTGTTTATTTTAAATTTGAAACAAGATTCACAAAATCAATCTTGATATTATACTTGTTTCATCTTTCTGTAATCTAGGAAATAGACCTTTCTTCATCCACTTCAAATTGTAAAATATAAACACCTATCGATGTAAATATATACAACATTATTATTATCATTATCATTATTATTATTATATAAAGGTAAACAAGCCTTAAAACCTTATATAAATTAATAAAATATGCGTGTCACTTTGTCCATTGGACGTAGCTTGGGTGGTTGAGAGGATTGATTTTTACCCTTCCCACCCAACTTCAATCCTTGTAAGTGACATGTTGGCTTGTAAATGAGCAGATTTGATGCTCTTGTTGACCCACCTTTCTAGTGACAATATCTAAACTTCCCACATTTCTCATGAAATACTAAGGGGGTTTTGTGGATGTATCGAGCACCAATCTTCGATGTCGTGAACCACATGAAGAAAAATGTTGTATTCCTTGTTATACATGTTCTATGTTATGTAAAGGGTATTGTTATAGTGTAATTTGCCACATCTCTGCAACGTGCCTTTTGTTAGTTGATTTACATCATTGTAGACTCCCTTATCCTGTTATGGTTCAATCCCCATTATCCCTTCTCAGTTAAACCTTCAAAAAATCCTAATTTTCTATATAGACATGAACTATGTATGGCTATCCTACATCCACGTGACTCCCTAGTGTCTAACCTACATCCCTGTTGTTTTGAACGTAAAAAATAAAATGAAAAAATTGTTGAATTTACAAGATAATGAAGCACGAGAAATTAACACATTACTAGACAAGAAAGAGCATTCTTTATACAAAATAACAACAAGATACAAGATAGATTTCACCCGCTCTCGATTGCGACACTTTTTTTGAAACTAGATGTTTAGTTGCTCCGTCTCAAGCCACACACAAACACACCTCTTCAATACTCCAATGACATGCCCAAAGAAAATAGATTGACAGTTTCTTGGCAAGAAAGAGATAGAGAATATTGGAAATGCAAATTTCCAGATATGGGGGCTTTAATTGCAAACCTGGGAAAATAGTGTTTATGGATTCAATATGCAAAAGAACAACATAAGGGGGCTTATTTTTTCTCTCTCTCCCTTCATGTTTCCTTTTTCCCCTTTTATACTTTTGGGGAGGCAGTTATGGAAGTTCAATTAGTTATTTACAGGAAAAATATGGTTAAAAACTGTGAAACTATTTTCACATTTCTTGAAACTTGTTTTTATTTTTTACCTTCAAAACAATAGGGAGGCGAGCTAGACACTAGGGAGTCATGTGGACATGGGATAGACATGCATAGGTCGTGACCCTATAGAAAATTGGGATTTTTTCAAGGTTTAATTAAGAAAGGATATGGGGATTGAACCAAACATGATAAGGGAGTTTTACAATGATGTAAATCAACTAACAAAAGGCTTGCTGCAGAGATGTGGCAAATCATGCTATAACAAACATAACATCCATCCTAAGAAAACCTCATCCTCAAAATATTATAAATTATTCATTAATGAGTTATTAATATATATTTTTTCACATGGTTCATGGAATAGGAGATCGGTGCTCCGTACATCCATGAATAACACCCCCCCCAGAATTCCATGAGGAATGTGGGAAGGTCAGATATTGGTGCTGTGAAGATGGCTCAACAAGAGCATCATATATGTCCATTTAAGGGCTTAAGCATGTCACTTACAAAAATTGAACTTGGGTGGGGAGGATAATAATCATTCCTCCCAACCAGCCAAGCTACGTCCATAAACTATCATTATTAATATTTATATTAATTGATTATTTATTTATATAGTTTTAAGTATTATAAATTATAAATTAATAATTGTTATTAATGTTATATTAATTGATTATTTGTTTATATATTTGTAGGTTTTATTAATTTATGAATAATGCAATAGTGTAAGGTTTCTTACATTTGCTTTAAGAAAAATGAAATGAAAATGTGGCTTGCACCACTTGTCATTAATGCTATTAACATTAATATATTATTTATATGACATCACATATTTATTGATTATATTTATATAACTTTGTGACCAAAATTAAAAAAGTAATCAGTATAGATCCATGTTAAACGTGGATCTATCAAGCACCAATAAGGATCCAATTTATTGGTGTGTAATTTTTTTTAATCTTGAATTTTTTACATATCCAAAAGAATTTACACCTCATCAATAATTATGATGATTAAATTACTATATACTATATGTAATTTTCATTAAAACATATGTAAAAAATTTAAGGTGATATGTTTTAAATTTTTTAAATTTAAATTTTAATATTAGTTTTTTTTTTTTTATATATTAAAATATGTCACATTACATAACTTTAAGTGACAACATCTCCCTCCTAGTAGGTCGTTATTTTTCCTTAAAACATATGTAAATTTTTTTAAACGACATGTTTTCATTTTTTTAATTTTTAATTACGTTGATAGACGTTTTTATTTGAGATTTGGGGTGGACTACGACCTATGTTTTTTCATCTATGGATGAGGATGAGACAAGTGTACTGTCGAGATTGATTCTATGGCAGTCGTTCGAAATTTGAAATAAACAATTATAAAATAAAGAATATATAAAATAACTGGTAGCTAGCTGATGAATGGATAACTGGTACCAATGCATGGATAAATCATAGCTGATGAATGGATAACTCATAGCTGATGAATGGATAGCTCAATACCAGTCACGGTGGTTGGCGGGATCTATTCTATATTTTGCTGTGAGTCATGACAAGTGGGTGGCTCCGCGTCGGGCCGAGTTTTCTTCTTTCTCTGGTTATTATGCTTTTTTTAAATCTCTGTAATTACGATAGTTATGGGTATGTGGGTCTCAAAAGGTTACAAGATGGGTTCTATTTTGAAGTTTTGTGGCTTGGGGAATGCATGTTTGTATCAGAAGGCCCCAAGCTGGGTGATGGCCAAACTTGTTTTCTATGGTTTTTTGTGGGTTTTGGGTAGAAGGACTCTAACTTCGAGTGTCGAGGATGGGTGGTAGGGAAACTGCCAAGGGGTGACGTATGGCATTGTAATAGTGTTTTGGATGTAATCTCTCTGTTTATTAATATAATTTGATGACCTTTTACTTACAAAAAAAAACATGAAGAATGTCAGTGATAACATGTAGCTAGGTATTGATAACTCACAGTTGAACCAGTTTAACTAGAAGAATATGAGGAATATATTTTTTTACAAACTGTCTCCCATTACATAACTATCTCATAATTGTTTGATCCCTATATATGTGATCCAACCACAAACTATGTGGGTCTGCTAGTTTTATTATTATTAAAATATGTCACATTACATAATGTTGTGTGACATCATCTCTCTCATATTGGGTTGTTAATTTTCATTAAAACACGTGTAAATTTTTTAAGCCAACATGTTTTAGTTTTTTTTTTTTAATTTAAATTTTAATATTAACTTTTACTTTATTTTTATTAAAATATGTCATGTTATATAACATTACCTAACAAAGTCACCCGGATGTGGGTGACATGGATATGCATGTGGGAAGCACCAACGAGATGGGCCTCCTGGGTGACCTGAGCACCCATTTGGCATGCACCAACAGGACAGACATGGCATCAGTAGGACGCCACACCCCCACACTCCCCAATGCCCGTGGCCATTAAATTCGAGAGGGCACGTGGTTGTCTCAAGGACTATGGACGAGACAACGCCATAATCCCAAGGTTGCTTGGAGTTATTTCACCACCCTAGATCATGGAAGGATGTGCCAACCTGTTTAAGCTTTGGAGGGGTTTTTCTCCGGCTCATTTACTATGGGTTCACCTTCTGCTCCATGCTCTGCACATTCCTATACATTATGCTCCTGTCTTTGCACCTCACAGTCGCAGCTCCCCGCTTCTTTGCGTTGACTCCTGGCTCTCTGCTCAACCGCTCTTCATCTTGGCTCTTCTGCACTCTATTCTCTGTGTCCCAAACATGTCACGAAGGCAGAGAGGTGTTCTGTGCAGAGGTCGTGCCGGGAGAGGAGCAATGAATGAGCGCCTTGTTCTTCTCACTGCTCTCGCGAGTGGGGAAGGTTTCGACGAAGAAATTCCTTATCACGTTCGCCAAATTGTGAACGATTCGGAGGATGAACTTACAGGGGCCGTAAATGTTGCGGGGCGCTCGGTGAACCAGCGCCGGCATTATTGGGTAATCAAAAATTTTCTTATTAGGCTCATCCTTCATTTTAATTATCAGCCCCTGGTTCTGGTTCCACCAATTGTACCTGCTCCTCCGGCTCCCATTGCTCCTCCAGTGCCCACTATCCCTCATGTCCCTCCTCCTCGCCCTCCTCCTCCTCAGCCTGCTTTGGCTGACTCCTATGCCATCCCTACTTCANCTCCCTTGCCATTCCCATGGACTGTGAACCCCCTCCCCCCCCACCCTGGGCCATATAAAATCCCTGTCAACGGGGAAAAGCGCCCCCACGCCCACCATTGCAAAAAAGAATGCCCCCCTTCCCATAAAGCAACCTTCTATAGGTGAAGAGGATGAGGACGAGGATGACTCTCACAATAGTGAAGACTCTAGCTCATAAAGTGAGGACACGCCAAAAGCTGGAGACAACGGCTCTGTTCCACCACCCTTCGGCTTCGGATGCCCCATTGATGAGGAACCATACAACAAACCTTAATCAGGTTCTCTGCTTTGTTTTATTTCTAGTAAATCTCAGAACAATACGGGTTTTCCAAGCCTGAACTCAGCCTGTCTGTTTTTTCAGTTTACTGTGATTTTCAATTTACTGTTAATCTTTTTGGGACATGTTTTCCCTTTAATAGGGAGGGTCCAGCTCCATCTTTTTGGACCTATTTTCCCTCTTGGAGGGAGGGTCTGTAGTTGCAATCCTGATTGGTTCTACCTGTCAGTAATGCTGGGCAGGTCCGATTTCCAAGAACTGTAATATTTTTTGTAACTCTATCTCCTTATCTCAATAAAATAGTCCTTTAATTTACAAAAACATTACCTAACAAAGTTTTCCCAATACTGGATTGTAAAGCACCTTATTACTCTTAATAAATCAATACATTAATGTTCACCCAATACTATTATACCATTAATGTTATCAACAATACTATAGTACTTACTTATACGACATCACATATTTATTGAATTCATTTATATAACTTCATAACTAGAATTAAAAAATAATAACGTTTACCAAATAATAATAGGTTAAAGTTTTTGGCAAGTTTATTAATTATGGAACAATAATTAAAATATATATAAAAAAAACATAAGTTGCCAAACACTTCGGTGTAGTAAAAGTCTATAGTATGACAAATGCATTGAAAATAGAAACCCAAGGACGATAAGAATATCACCTTCCTAGTGCCAAACGCCATTAGGGAATTGTGGGCACAGGGAATGATGCCACTAGGTGTCTAGGAAACACTCTAAACAAAGGTCTTGCCACGTCGACATAAAAGTTAAATGCTTACGTGGCAATGGGTAAAATACCCACGTAGGTCCCACTTATTAAAGGAAAATAAAAACAAAGACAAGGACGGAGACGGTGGACCCCCCTTGTGCTTCTACTCAACCTCCTAAGAATAAATTCCCCTCACGTACTCCGAAAGGAATATGCTCCGGGGATAAATATTCCTTTTATTGCTTTTTCCTTATCATCCACGGCGTGAGATTCTTTGTATACGACAGATTCCCGGATCGAATCGCGTCGGCAACAGCATCCGCTTAGACTTTGTCGAAAGTGGTCGTACGCATTCATTGCGGAGGAGTGCGAATATTCGCTTCCCCGCCTTTTATTTAGGTCTGCGTTTGCGTATCGTATTTTTTTATTATTTGAGTAAGAAAAAAGAATGGGCTTATCCTAACGGCAAGCAATAAGAGAGAACCAAAGGCATATTCTAAATGCAAGAAATATACGTTGTACCTTGGGGAATATTGTTCCAAGTCTTTGTGGGACAATGTGTTCAATTGAGCATATACATATGTATGTATATATGTGAGAGAGATTCAAGTTAGTATCATTGTCTTGAATCAAAGTTTTATTTATGTCTTGAATTAAAGTTTTATTTATGTTAGTGTGTCATGTGTATGTATGTATCCAGTATCCAGCATATATATAGGGAGATCAATCATGAGGCGGATCTTTTATCCAAGCAGGCACTGGAGGGGCCGATTGGACAATTTTTGGTGGCCCGCGGGGATGGACATGAACCATCTGTTTTTACTATTTTTGGTACTTATTAGTTTTCTGGTGCTATTGTATGAACGCATAAAATTGATATATTTTATGGTTCATAATGGGTAAATTACCCGGGGTAAAATATGTAATGGTTATTACATAAATTACCTTGGTAAATATCTGGTGGGAGATGCCGGGGATATAGGATAGATGATAAGAAAGAAAAGATAGAGTACTTATTTTATGAGTTGTCTGTTTATTTTAGATATGGGTGAAGTTATGGACTAGTCTGTTATGTAGATATGGATGAAATATTGGTCTAGTTATGGCCTATTTGTTATATTGTAATTTTCACGGTGACACTTTTATTATATATCCAATATATAAGATCTTTTTCTTTTTGGAAAAAAAAAAATGTTGAAATTGCGACTCTATAGAATATTGTTTCATGCTTATGCACGATAATATGTCTAATTGAAACATTTTCTTTTAAAAGGAAAAGTGTTAGATCACTACTATCCTGAATAGGGTCAAGTATTTATTTTTTAGTATAATGTTGATAAAATATATAATTAAAGTCATAACCAAGCCAAACACCAATTTGGTGTATGAGACATTCTTATTTGTGGGACAAGGAATCCCCTTTACACAATGATTTAACTATTAAAGTCTACATAAGTGTACATACCTTAGCCTGCTCCAGATTTGAACCTATTATCTCATAAGAAAAAACACATGTTCTTAATCGTTAGGCCCACTCATGCTGTGTATATATTTGGATATGTGGAGGAGCTCCTCATTGAAGAGTTTAAACCTCACGAGGAAATTGAAGCGATGCTTCCCCATATGCATGGATTGCATCCCTTATAAACCCTTCAATGTAGACTAGTGCTCATAAACCACAAGGGATTTGGATCGAGCATCTGCTAGCACAAAGTAGCCAAATGCAACACAACAATTGAGTTAACACCTCTGGAATTTTTTCCAAGGAAAACCTTGTGCATCCCCTCCTATTTTCTAGAATATCTAGATGGAGCTGCCTCAACTGCTAACCACTAGTAGTCTTGAGTGACTTAATCATAGCTGGACTTGTAGCATATTACCTTTGTGTTGACAACATGCCTTGGCTAGATGGTTCAATTGTTATAGCTCATCCTTAGGGGTTATCAAAACGTTTATGCAGTCGACATGTATACTCATTAAATGTTGCATTGTGGAATGTTTAATACTTATCTATCTTAAAGAAAACATCTTATGTACATTAAACTAGCTTAATCATTATAAAAATCTCTAAAATTTATAGAAGAAGTACATGCTTCTATCTTCAAATTAATTTATGATATGGGCATTGACCCTAGTTTATTCTCAAGATACACTAGGATGATGAAACCTAAATGGATAAGGTGGGCGTGTCTCTAAAAGATGCGGTCTTATATACTAAGTTTGGTATGTTGGCTAGTGCTATGATTTAATAATCTATCTACTTTTTTAAAGAACTATATGTTTTCTTGGTAAAGAGGGTACAAAACTTCCAGAATGTGTTGCTTCATGGATTTCCATGTGGAAGAGAAAGACATGTAAGCACTGAACAATGGAGAATTGTATTTGGGGTAGTTAAGTTAAACTCTCACTAGATTATTGTTGAACCACAACCCAACTAACTATATAATGGTAGGCTTTAAGGAGAACAAGGAGGTGTTTTGACCCACTTATGTGTGTGTAGGTAATGCTACGTGTCACATCCCTGACTCTCTGATTGGGCAAGAGGACGCTATTAAACACCAAACATACGACCATCCAGCCCCCATGAACATTGACATACATACATATAGTGCTGAAGGATGATACTTAAAAGCATAAAACATATTACGAAGCATTAATCATTCATATACATAGCGGAAGCAAAACAACATGCATTCATATTCAATTCAGCATTCAACATGTATATCATCATTCATCAATGGTAAATGTGATTGCAGACGCAAGTTAGGAAAGAGTACTTATCTTATAGAGAACTTGTTCCGCAACCAGCTACGTCGCTGGAACGTTCCACCCAACCATAGGCTGCGTGCTCTTTAATCTCTCAGCAACGCTGCCACCCCGGATCCAGGCATGATTCCCCAAGGAATAAGGAACTAGCAGGATTACAACTGGTAACCTACAACTACTCCCAAAACGTGAGAGAGAACACAGCCAATAAAATGTAGGTGAACTCACAGCAATCGAACAACGTGGGGAAAACCACGGCCTCGGCCCAACAATGAAATGACAGCCAAAGTTACTCAACCCGAATGTGGAAGAGTTAACAAACTCTCAGCCTGGGAAGAAGGAAAACATGCAACCTGTAGCAGCTAGATCACAAGGGATATCGCAGCTAACAAAATATGGAAAACAACAGCCCACGAACAACAATAGAAAACCACATCAATCCTTCACAGTCCGGCAATGGTGGAGGCAAAAACGCCTACTCTATGCATGATCAGGAGGAAAATACACAACCGCAGACTGGTAAATGGTGCGAGAGAGAGAAAGGCAAACCCCCAAACAAGAAATCAAACCCCTTCTTAACTCAGCTCTGTGTGAGGAAGATGAACCGACCCCTTGTGTGTCCCTGCATGAGAGTGAACCCAATGGCCAATAGAGTGGTGTAGTGATGGTTCCCTTACCCACGTGAAGGTGGAGAGACGGCTAGTGGAGTGAGCGTGTGGCAAAGACTGACAGTCCTGCCACCCTCCACTTTCAGCAATAACTACTTCAACAGCTCAGCAAAACATTAAAGTGGTGGTTGGATGAGACAAGGGAAGGTGAGCAAAACAAACAAGGTGATGACACATGGCTTTTCCCCCATGGGCTCAAGGTTTAGCATCCCCCCCTTATCCTTAGGAATCATGCCCCTTCTCAATTTTAGTTGCAATGAACATAGCTGGTTGGGTTATTTAATTAAAATGCATAGCTACATGATGCTACAATGTTAATATGTGCCATATGTCCCGATATACCATTGGTGACAATTCCAATTGCCGAACATAACAAAACCAAATCGATGGTGGGGCCTTGGCCTTTAGCTCCACACCATGGTTAATCACAATATATATATATCATGTATATTTAGTGCATCGAGGTCAAAACCGGGGATGTTACACTACGCATGCCTCAGAGTTTCAACCACTACTTCCAAGTACCCCATAACTAGCTTAAAATATTAATGACTTATAAACATTAAACAATATTACAACCTTGATTAAGGATGTGAAACTCCTCATTTTCTACTTTTAAGCACAACCTATTGAACAAGCTAAACTTTTATATTTACGTTTTTCCTTTTACTTTCGTTAACAAAAATATTTATAATGATGAATTTACAATGATTAATTTACATCAAACTCAATTTTATATAAATATGTGCTAATCATATAGCCTACAATAACAAACATTAAACAACAATAAACATAAAATAGAAAAAAATTTACATTGTATATATTTTTATTAAGCAATATTCAACCCCAATACCATCTCTATCTCTACATTCCAATTACTGCCCACTAAATGTTCCAAAACTTAATTCTTGTATTTTTAGGTCACTTCCATCCCCTTTATTGTTAAGGAATTTTATTTTGGAAAGTACAATCATGATTCACATTGTAATTTCAATAAATATCCACCACCATTGTGCATGTCTATGTCGGTGTCCATGTTAGCCTTAGCCACAACCCCTACCCCAATCCATGTACATATCTTGGCCTTGGCCTTGGCCTTTGACCCCATCTCCATCCCTTGTCTCTACCCACTTTTCCTCATCCATGATTACTTTTCACTTTGTACGTTGGTACTCATAATTCCAACCCAATGGAGAAATATTCCATGCCAATCTGGGACATAACCTCACCTTTAGACAAAGAAGACTTTGTGAACACGACATACTCGTAAAGTCTATTCCATATTTGAGTGGAGTTGAAATCGTTTTCATCAATCGAGAATCTTTGTAAGAATGATGTTATACATCATCTTTATTTTGCTTTGCTTTTTTGTGGGTTCTTTATGGTGGGGATTATTACCTATTGGTAGAATCTTTGCTATTATATATAAGAATAAAAAGAGTAAAGTTGATTTTCATGTATTGTATTAAATTAATGAATTTATGTATTGTTATTAGACTTTATAAAGCTTTATATATTATTAACAATAAAGACAAACTTTGTGGTGGGGTATAATATTAATGTATAAAATTTTCATACTTGATATTCGAGACCCCACCAAAAACATAATGAACAGCAAATGTCGAAGAAGATTTTGTGTGATCTTCTTGACAATTTTGTCTAAACCTTCAACATTCGAAGATCGATGAATTAGAGTATGTACAACAAATAGGAGTGAATTAAACTCTAAATGATTTGTATTTTTTTTAGTGTTTTTTGGTTGGAATTTGACAATGTGCAAATTGTTGAAATTGTAATTTTGGTTGTTGGAATTGCAATTTTGACTTTAAGAATAGATTTAGCGACCTTGATTACCTCTAAGGCACCTTGATTATGCAATTCCAGTAACCCAAAACTGCGATTTCAACAATTTCGGCCAGATTTTCACTGGAAAAACCATCGAAATCCTAGTGCTAATCATTTAGAGTTTATCTTACTCTCAACAAATATAGTAAATGAGAGATGAGGTGTACTCATTGGAGGGAGGCAAGAGTTTGGAAGACTTTAGAGCTTTGTTCATAAATCAAGTTGAGAAGAGGAAAACATCCATCTTAGAAGTTGCAAGCTAAAGTGATATTGTAAGAATAATGAGCAAAAGTTCAAAGGGAATCTAGACATTTAATATTGGACATCTAATAAAAAATGGAGAAGACTCACATAGGTTCAGTAAAGGATTTTGTAAGTTGTGGCCTTCCAATGAGAATTATTGGAGGTTATGAATGAGGTGGATCTGACATAGGTAATATTTTCTAAGAAAAGTCAATGAGTGGTGAGAAAATTGGTAAATTGAACATCAAGGCTTCAAGAGAGTTTTAGAGTGTGTGAGAGAAGTATGAGGTACTCATAGTATATAATGGTGTTACATGGCTAGGAGGAAAGTCTAAAAGGAGATATTGAAGGTTGTGATATCAATGAAAACATAGAGAAAGTGAATAGGATGAAGCTCATGAGGTTTGATGATGTATCGGATCTCATTGTGTTGGAAGAACGATAACCTAGAAAGAGGTTAAGAACAAGGGAAAGAGCTTGAGATTAAAGTGATCTCGACCCAGTCAAGGAAAATACGAGTGGATGAAGGGAGAACAAATAAAAGGAAAATGAAAAAGTAAGTGAAGCTTGTTGTTGTATATCATGAGGATACTTTGCACTAATGGAATGAATCAGCTAGTCCAAGAATGAAAACTAGAAAGGAAGCGATGTGGAATTGTGAAGAGGATATGAAGTCACCATATTCCCCAATCAAAGCATAGTAGTTAAGGCGATTGAGGAAGTTAGAGCGTTTATTTGAAAACAAGATGACAGACTAAGCATTAAGGAGTAGTTCCAACATTAATTATGAGAGGAAAATAATAAATAGATTAAAGACTCATTTGAAAGGGGTTCAATATCGAAGGTTTTGAAGACTAATTAAGGCATTGTAGATTTTGAAAAGGTTCTCGTGTACATGTTTTTTTCCAAGCAATACCTCGTGGGGAAACTCTCCAAATACTTCCCCATATTTTATGGATGGTAGATGAGGTAAAACACCGGCTCTAATTATGGATCCTAACCTAGTTGGGACATTGAGTGGGGCCCTTTATATGCATACCCACCCAAGGATTTGACCCCAAAACCTTCTGCTTGCAATTTATAACACTCAACCACTTGAGCTAACCCACCGGGATTGCTCAAATACATGTTATGTACTTTGTTTATGAATTATAAAAAAATAAAACCTTATTACATCAATGTATGTGGGAACTTTGGTCTTAAAATCATTATTCACGTATGTATGTGCATTGCCAATTACAATTATTATTGATTCTAAGATGTTAAAATATCAAATACCCCAACAAAAATATTATGAGAAAGTTTGGATTAAAAATTTTATGTAAAGAAAGTTTATTCAATGTAGTTAAAAACACATCAATTCAATTTTAACTATTAAGACATATCTTAATAAAACTAATACTTCATAATTTAGCATACCATTATCTCACTATTAAATCACAATTTCCATTATATATATATATATATATATATATATATATATATATATATATTCTTAAATTTTTTAATCATGAATGGACACTTGTAAGGATTTGCTTTTATAAGTTAATAAGTGTGATCATATTAAATCACAATTCCCATTAGTGATATATATATATATATATTCTTAATTTTTTTAATCATGAATGGACACCTGTAAGGATTTGCTTTTATAAGTTAACAAGTGTGATCATATTGGAAATCTTTATATAGATATTAAATGTTTTTTTAAGTTAATATTCTATTAACTAAACAAAATTACATCAATCATAGTTGAGGTTGTCTTTATGGAAAACTCGACTAGAGATATAACATAAGTTTATCAATAACATAGAAAGAGTTTTGGTAAGTTCTTTAAACATTACTAATAAGCATTGTGATCCTTTAAAAGGCCCTAAAACATATTTAAACTAAACTATGGAATGATCATTGGTCACATGTCACAGGAGAAAGGGGCACCTTGCACTTACTTGGGAAAGAGTTTGGATAGCAACTTCATAGTCCTTGCGAGTGGTAGCCTTAGTGAGGTAATTGAACTTCTCATTGGTTTTTCCCATTTCCAACAATAACTCAACTTGCTCCTCCTTGGTATCAAGTAGAACCTTACTCAACAACAATTTGCTAGTATAATGTACAGCTAATGATCTATAGTATTTGGTGTCACAGGTTCAAGTGTTTCCTGAGTCGTGAACCCAAAGTCTCATTACCGCTTATATCTCTTCCTAGTCAGTGTAATGTTGTTCCTCTTTGACCCAATTCTCATCTTGAGCCAATTGCTCCCGAATTTCTGACGGAATCTCTTGATATTAGGTCACTTCGGCCTCCTCTACTTCCATTTGCACTTTAGGGGTAGTTCAATTGTTCTTCCCACATCGAAACTGGTTGCCTCTACTTGTACAATCCATGGAGAGCAAGGTCTATAATGTCAAATGACAAAGGAAAAGACTTAGACAAGAAAAATGAAAGACTAAAACCTTAAACAAAGCCCGCGACATACTTGCTTGATAGCATGGAAGTAAGTCCAGAAGCATCAAGGTAAACCATGGGGGCACAGTTAGGTCAGTAACTAGAGTGGTAACTTCCCTCAAGAGCCCAGGATGATGAAACCAAAGGCATCGGTGAAGCAGATCAGACATGTTGTGGAGACAATCCAAAAGGATTGGAATGAGCTGCGGATAGGGAGGCCCATTACCTTCCCCACCTTCAACTTCTTACTCCACCATAATTATGCCAGGAAGCCATCACATACCAATAAACCACCATAACCAAAACTAAAACACCAAGAGCCCAAGTCAAAATCATTGTCATAATTTCCAAGTGTGAAAGTTTTAGGGAAGGCTTGCCAACCATCTCCTCCTAACTCCTCATGTTAAGGAGTGTTGTTGCGGGGGACACCACATGGGGAACATGCGAGGGATGTATTTTAGGACTCTTTGTTCCTCCTATCACCCCATCTTGAAGATATAGTTATTAAATATTTTAATATATATTTAATGTAATTATAATTATCAAATAAAGAGAAAATGGTAAAAAATAGTATCACTTTATGAGGGATTTGTTTACGTTTGCATGATAAAAAAGTGTAAAGTTAAAAATTGTTGTGTATATTTATGTGGACTTTGGATACATATCGTTATATTAATTAATAAAAAAACATTTAAAAAAAAATGCAAAGTTAAAAGTGTATATTTTTCATGTGGAATTTGGATCCATAGCTTAATATTATTCAATAAAAGACATTTTGCAAATTAAAAAATAAAAAACAAAAGTTAAAATCAGTTAAGTGTATATTTCTCATATATTGATGTGGACTTTCGATCCATAGCTTTATATTAATAATAAGAAAAATTGAATTTCCTCGTTTGTTTGAGGAATTGGCTGGTGATGAATTATTTGCTCCTGTCCAAATGGAAGAGCTTAAAGCAATTGTCATGTCTTCTCCCAACTCAAAAAGTTCGGGTCCCGATAGGTGGACCTGTGAAATGTTCAAGACATGCTTTGATCTCATGGGGCTGGACCTCTAAAGTGCAGTGGAAGATTCGAGAAATGTAGATTTTTAACATTAAGCTAGCATTATATTAGGATCTTTAACTGAGAGAATAACAAGCACAACAATCAAACACAAGAGACAATGAACACAGTGTTTTTCCTTGGGGAAACCATAAATGGAGAAAACCCCGCAACTTCCTCAGAGATAGAATCAACACCAAAAGTAAGACCCCAAAATAGTAAGATGATCTCCCGACAGCAGTAGCCTCTTTCTTCCTAGCCCCAGTGTCTTCTTCTTCCTCAGCTATGCACTACAAGTGAGTGTGTGATAAATAGAGAGGCTCACTCTCTATTTATACTAATTCCCGACTTGACAATAACCTACTAGGGCCGACTTCTCTAGGAGAGTCTAATAACCCTAGTGCCCCGGAACTGCAGGGACTTTAACCCTTGATCAATAGGAGGGTTACCCACAATGACTTGACATGACTTGTTTACATTATAGAACCTCCTGATAGGAACATCGAGGCATGACATGACTCAAATACATTACAGACACATCCTAGAATAAACATCGGGGTACAATACATAAGAAATACAAGTGAATACATTCCGAAGTTACAATTACATTAACACTCCCTCTTAACTAGGAAGGTATTCTCTCGACACAATTTATCAGCACAAGTCTTCTTCTCTGTATCATCTGGATCATCCTCGAGTCCTTGTCATCTTCAAGTCATCTTCATCTTCAAGTCATCTTCATCTTCAAGTTATCTTCATCTTCAATTCAAATTCATCTTCAGATCTGGATCATCACTCAATCTGGATCATCAATGGAACATCATCACTGGATCTAGATCATCACTCGATCTGGATCATCACTGGAACATCATCACTGGATCTGGATCATTACTCGATCTGGATCATCACTGGAGCATCATCACTGGATCTGGATCATCACTGTTGGATCATCATCGCTGGATCATCATGAGTGCTATCTCATGATTCTTCTTGTCATAGGAAGTTCTACAGAGCTAGCCCTTTTTCATCCTAGTTGTAGGCCTAGCCACCATGTAGGTCTTCTTCAGCGCTTATATCTGACCCTAAGTCAGAATGGAACGCCCAACACTTACATCTGACCATGAGAGGAACACATCCAACACCATGTCAGAAAGGCATGCCCAACACTCACATCTGACCATGCGGGAACACATCCCATAACCCTGTCAGAAAGGCCCATCACTTACATTCACTAGCATGATAGGACACACCTACTATCATCTGTGAAAAGGCACATCACTCACATCCACTAGCATGATAGGACACACCTACTATCATCTGTGGAAGGGCTCAACACTTACATCCACTGGCATGGTAGGATACACCTACTACCATCTATGGAAAGGAACAACACTTACAATCACCAACATGGTAGGACACACCTACTACCATCTGTGAAAAGGAACAACACTTACATCTGACCATGGAGAGAACTTAATCCTCTCACCATGTCAGAAGGGCACTTAGTCCTAGATTGAGGGTTCTTGGTAACTGACTAGGTGCCTCCATTCTCCTAGAGAATGGCAACAACCCTTATATCTGATAAAGTGGGAACACATCCCTCAATCACATCAAAATGGCCATGCACTCATATCTGATCATGTGAGAACACATCCCACAGTCATATCAGAATGGCCCTCAGACCCAGATTGAGCTTTCCTGGTAACTGACCAGGCACCTCCATTTAGAGAATGGAAATAGCCCTTATATATGATCATGTAGGAACCAATCCTACATTCATATCAAAATGACTCAACACTCATATCTGACATGGAAGGAACCAATCCTCTCACCATGACAGAATGGTTTAGCCCTTACATCTGGCCATGGAAGGAACCAATCCTCTCACCATGTTAGAATGGATCACGGACTCATCACTTTCCATTGGAAGGAACCTCGATCTGGAGAACACCAAGATTCTCCCTGAAGTACTCAAACTTCACTCTGGCTAATGGCTTCATCAACACATCAGCTATCTGTTCATCCGTCGCAACATACTAGAGCTTCACTACTCCTCTCTGCACCATATCCCTGATATAGTGATACTTGATCTCGATATGCTTTGACTTGTCATGGAACACTGGGTTCTTCCACAACTTCACACAACTCTGGTTGTCACAATATATACAAATAGCATCCAACTGGAGATCAAATAAATCAGACAGTAGCTTCCTCAGCCATACTGCCTCACAACTAGCTGAACAAGATGCAACATACTCTGCTTCAGCTATACTCAGTGCCACACAGGATTGCTTCCTGCTAAACCAAGAGATCACACCTGATCCCATACTGAAGCAACACCCTGAAGTGCTCTTCCTATCGATGGCACTGCTTGCCCAATCTGAATCAACATAACCCTCCAGGTTAATCTTCTGACTCACCTCATACTTGAGCCCATAATCAACTGTACCCCTCAGGTACCTCAGAATATGCTTTGCAGAAATCAAGTGAACATGTCTCGGATCTGTCAAGAACTGGCTCAAGGTGTTCATAGCAAAGCAAATATCTGGTCTCGTGTTCGTCAAGTACATCAAGGACTCAATCATTTGATGATACATCGTAGCATCAACCGCTTCTGATGAAGCATCACTCAATAGCTTAAGGTTCGATGCCATAGGTGTGGTCATGGCCTTGTAGTCCATCATCCCGAATCTCTTCAGGATCTCTATCATATATTTTCCTTGTCCCAGGAAAATTCCATCTACATTCTGCCACACCTCCATGCCTAGAAAATAATGCATCATACCCAAGTCCTTCATTTTGAACTTGGCAGTAAGCTTCCTCTTCATATCAGCAATCAACCCATCCATACCTGTTACAAACAGATCATCTACATACAGTAGGAGCATCACTGGGTTGCCATATTCAACCTTGTAGTAAAGGTTGGAATCTGCTTTACTCTTGGTAAAGCCCCAAACTGGATAGAAAGCTGTCAATTCTACCGTACCATGTCCTGGGTGCCTGTTTCAAACCGTACAGGGCTTTCTTCAATCTACACACATGAGACTCCCTGTCATGTGTCTCAAAACCGAGTGGCTACTCCACATACACTTCCTCTTCCACTACACCATTCAAGAAAGTAGTCTTGACATCCATTTGGTGTATCTTCCATTTCATCACTGCAGCCAGAGCAAGTACTGATCTGATGGAAGTGTATCTGGCTACAGGTGCAAAGTTTCTTCATAATATATTCCTTCTTTCTGGGAGAAGCCACGAGCAACAAATCTTTCCTTATATTTTTCTATGCTACCATCTGCAACATGCTTGATATTGTAGATCTATTTGGAAGTTACAACCGACTTCCCTTCTGGTCTTGGGACAACATCCCATACATCATTCTTCATGATCGATTGATACTCTTCGATCATAGCATCCTTCCATTCTTTCCTTTCCGTCGCTTCTTCATAATTGGAAGGTTCTTTATCGATGAAATCCCATAATAATGCTACATATCCGGAGCAATACTTGGTCCTCTTTCTTTCTCTGTGATTCTCTTTTGGAGCCCCATATCTTTCCACACCTTGGATGGCTTCTCGTACTCAAGTAGGTTACCTCTTATGAGGATTCTTCTCCTGAGGTGGATCTACAGGTTCTTGAGGTTCTTCAAATTCTCGATCTTCGTCTTGAGTTTCTTCATTCATGGTTGTGTCATGAATTCTGGGTGCTTCTGATTCTTTAGGAACTTTAGCAGGTTTCTTTCTGGATTTGTTGTAGGCTGAGTCTTCGTCAAATGTTACATCCCTGCTGATGTCTATCTTCTTGAATCCTGGGAAGTATATTCTATAAGTCTTCGAGCTTTCAAAGTATCCCACAAATATACCCTTCTTTCCTGAAGGATCTAACTTTGTCCTCTTTTCTTTCGGAATGTGTATGTGTATTGGATAGTCGAATATTCTGAGATGGCTGACTTTTGGTTTCTTGCCGAAAAATACTTCTTTAGGTGTCTTGTTCTCGAGTACTTTGTGTGGAGTACGGTTCCGCACATACACTGTTGTTTTGGCAGCTTCTTCCCATAGATGCATGGGAAGATCTTGATCGTGAAGCATTGCTCTTGCAGCTTCCATGATAGTTCTATTCTTCCTTTCTGCAACCCCATTCTGTTGTGGATTATATGGAGTGGATGACTCCCTCTTAATCCCCGAGTCTTTGCATAACTCTTGGAATTCATTTGATGTGAATTCTCCACCATTATCTGATTGAAAGTTCTTGATCCTCTTTTCAGTGTGGTTCTCGATCAAGGCTTTGAATTCCTTGAATTTTCTGAAAACTGCATCTTTGTTCTTCATGAAGTGTATCCATGTCTTCCTAGAAAAATCATAAATAAAAGAAACATAGTATGCATACCCGCTTAATGAACTTGATGGAATTGGACCGCATACATCGGAGTGGATGATTTCCAAGATTCCTTTTGCCTTGCTCTCGCTACTTGGAAATGTCTTCTTTGTGTTCTTTCCTTTCGCACATCCTTTGCAGACCCCATCATGTTTTGCTTGAATTTCTGGAAGACCTTCAACAGCTTTGCTTGCAAGTGGTAGTGCTCTGTAATGCAAATGTGCAAGCCTTCTATGCCAAAGTTCATTTGGCTCTACTGTGTCATGGACCAAGGCTTGTTCTGGATGGCCCTTCAATTTGTATAGACCTCCCTCTTGTTCCCCAATCACTATTGCATCATTAATAGCCTTTCCCTTTGGCCACATGATAACTTGGCCATCTATAAATGCAACCCTCATGCCTTTTGCATCTAATGCAGATATGGAGAGGAGGTTCTTCTTTAGTCCTGGTACAAACAATACTTCCTTCATTGTCATAGACTTTCCAGAGTCTATCTTATAGGAGGATTCCCCACTACCTTTTTATTGGATACTGGTAGTCATCTCCAAGTTTCACCTTGTGTGGTGATTCATGTTTTGATAGTTTCACAAAGGATTCCTCGAATCCTTTCATATGTTTGGAAGCCCCACTGTCTATAAGCCAATCATTGCTTCCATGTGTAATGTTTCCCATGAGAGCGGAAATCAAAACATATTCTTCATCACTTGAGGAATCATCACTTTCATGTCTGATTCTTTGTGGAAGGTTCATCATCCTCTGCAGCATGAGCATGATGTCTTCTCTTGTTTCCCTTCTTCTTGTGAGAGACATTTCTAGGACATTCTCTAGCATAGTGTCCTTTCTCGTCACATGTATAACATCTGATTCTAGACAAATCTTTTCTAGTGTTATCTTTGTGAGAGTGCTTACCTCTGGGGTGATGAGAACTTCTTCTGGTTTTCTTGGAGTGTACCATGAGAACTTGATCTTGACTTCCCATATTTTCTTCTCGAGCTGCTATTCAAGCTTCTTCTTGAGAGCATTCTTCCCATAGTCTACTGAACTTGACTAACTTATTCCTGGCACAGATTCCTTGAATAAAGGAGTCCCATGATCTAGGGAGACCATTTAAGGTGGTCATTACAATATTTGCATTCTCCACTTCTTCATCTACTGCTTCCAGCTGTTCCTTGATCTGAGAGACCCTTGTAAAGTAAGACTGGATGGTTTTTGCATTCTGGATCTTTACATTCTTCAGTTGGTTTCTTAGAGTCATCTTTCGATTTATGTTCTTCCCTTCAAACAGTTTGGTTAGGGCATCAAACATAGCTTTAGGTGTCTTTAGGTAAGACACCTGTGGTATGAGGTGACCCTTGATTGAATCAGCAATAATCCTCTTATCCATAACCAACTTATTCTTGTGTAAGGCCTTAGCCTCATCTCCCTCTAGAAATGGAACCTCCTCATTGATATAGGAGTCCAACTCATTTTCTTCCAGGACCAGGGAGATCCTATACTTCCAGGCTCGAAAGTTATCAGCTCCCTCAAGCTTTTCATCAAGCTTGGTATGATGAGACGTCTTAACTGAGAACCTCAAATGGAAATACAAAAGATTTAGATCTTACCAGGTCAAGATGTCAGATCTGGATTTGGAGCTGAATTTCTATAGTGTTGGTTCAATAGCAGATTAGGGTTTGACTTTTCTAGAGTTTTGTCCAACCAAATTCTTTGATCTTGATATCTAAACTTTGATTTTGAGGAGGAGATCAATCCAGGCCTGGGCTCATTGAAAAATTCCACTTCTGTGGAAAGCCCTAATTTTTGGTAGCAGTGTCGGGTCCAAAACTAGAAAAGCTCAGAATTGGATTCTGCTTCCACAGAAAGATGCTCCCTAGGGAGGAGTGTCATCCCAACCTTCTTTTGCTGAAAATCTGTGGAGAGAGATCCAAAAAGTAGGAAGCAGTAGTTTCCGCGGCTGCGCAGTGTCTTGTTCTTAGGTTAGCTTTGATACCATGTAGATTTTTAACATTAAGCTACCATTATATTAGGAGATTTAACTGAGAGAATAACAAGCACAACAATCAAACACAAGAGACAATGAACATAGTGTTTTTCCTTAGGGAAACCATAAATGGAGAAAACCCCACAACTTCCTTAGAGATAGAATCAACACCAAAAGTAAGACCCCAAAACAGTAAGATGATCTCCCGACTGCAGTAGCCTCTTTCTTCCTAGCCCCAGTGTCTTCTTCTTCCTCAGCTATGTGCTACAACTGAGTGTGAGTGAGTGTGTGATAAATAGAGAGGCTCACTCTCTATTTATACTAATTCTCGACTTGACAATAACCTACTAGGGCCGACTTCTCTAGGAGAGTATAATAACCCTAGTGCCCCTGAACTGCGGGGACTTTAACCCTTATTCAATAGGAGGATTACCCACAATGATTTGACATGACTTGTTTACATTATAGAACCTCCCAATAGGAACATCGGGGCATGACATGACTCAAATACATTACAGACATATCTCAGAATAAACATCGGGGTACAATACATAAGAAATACAAGTGAATACATTCCGAGGTTACAATTACATTAACAAGAAAAAAGGGGGATGGTCTCCAGGGCGATGAATTCAACATTCATTGCGTTGATTCCAAAAATTCAGGCTGCTTTAGAGTTGGGGGATTACAGACCGATATCCTTATGAAATTTTGTTTACAAGGTTATAGAAAAAACCATTGCAAATCGCCTGAAACCTAAGCTATCCAAGGGACTCTCAATGGAACAATTCGGTTTTTTACAGAAAAAGGTAAATATTGGAAGTGGTGGGGGTGGCCCAAGAGCTGTTTCATAGCATAAAGACAAAATCAAAGGTGGCCATGGCTTTACAACTAGACCTAAATAAAGCTTATGGCTGGGTCTCCTAGGGTTTCCTTAGGCTTATTTTGATTCAGATTGGCATCCCATTCCAAATGATGAAGTGGATCATGAGTTGTGTCACGTCGGTCTCCTTTGCGGTGCTCATTAACAGAAAACCCACAGATTTTTTCGTAGCTTCCCGAGGCCTGAGACAAGGGTGCCCACTATCTCTCCTCCTCTTCCTTCTGGTGATCGAAGGGCTTAGCAGACTAATTCTAAAAGCTAAGGGATCAGGTGAGATTAAAGGTATAAAGATCAGTCCTCTCTTAAGCATTACACACCTTATGTTTGTAGATGACATCATGCTTGTGGGTCTTGGATCTTTGGCGGAATGGAGTACTCTAGCATAATGCATTAAGACTTTGAGTAGTGTTTCAGGTTTAGCAGTAAACTATAATAAGTCTCGACTACTTTTGAATGAGTGCAACACTTCTCTGGAGGCAGACTTGGAAAGATTATTTCAGATGGTCTCATGCCCTTTGGCTGGAGGTACAAAATACTTGGGATTCTTTATTAAACCAAATGGTTACAAGGCTGTGGACTGGCAGTGGTTGTTGAAGAGATTCGAACGAAGGATAAAATTTTAGGGCTGGAGATGGCTGTCAATCGGGGGTCGTCTCACTCTTTCTAGGGTCGTCTTGACAAACATGGCGGTATATTGGTTCTCTTTGTGCAAGATCCCAAAAATGATTATAAAGAGCTTGTGGAGGATGACCATGGCATTTATCTAGTCTGGTTAGGTCACCCAAACAAAATACCATTTAGTGCGATGGGAGGATTTGGCCAGACCAGTGGAGAGTGGGGGATGGGGCCTAAGGAACTTGCATATTTTCTCATTAGCTATCAGAGCTAAAAGCCTTTGGCTGTCCTTAACTGGTGGGAGTTTATGGTCTCACATAATCAATGAAAAATACATCAAAAGGTCTACTATTCCTCAGTGGATCAGAAGCTTCAGGAAGCCAAGTAAATGTTCAAATATTTGGGCAGGCCTCACAGAAGCTTTTCAGATCCTTTTGACATGGCTGGCTTGGGCTCTTGGTGTCGGTCATGATGTGAGAATCGGTGAAGAGCCAATAGTTGGGGGTCCATAGAAACATGTTTTGTCAATAGAATTGAAATACTTCCTTCATTGTAAAGGTATCTTCTGACTATACCATGCTTCTTTGTCGCAGAATCGAGGTCTAGATCAACAAAGGTGGCTAGCTGGTGAACAACTAGGCCTCTTGGGAGCATTGGGTGCTGAATGGAACAATTATGTGGTGGAATTACAAGCGAGGGCAATTTTCCTGGATGATCAGCCAGACTCTCTATGCTGGACATATGATACAACCTCGGGTTTGCTGATAGCAAAGCTTGCATATCAACAATCCATGAATACCTTCACCAACAACTGGGAGTGGTGGCACATCATATGGAAATGGAAGCTCTCGTTGAGGATCACCATCTGCGTATGGTTAGCTTTGGACAATTGTCTCCTCACATGGGACAACTTGATGCGGCGGGGACAAAACGACCCAGGTATGTGCACGATGTGTGGCACATCTTATGAGAGCATTCACCACATCTTTGTGATATGCGAATTTATTTTTGCAGCTTGGAAAATTATAGCAGAGATGGTCAATGTGGATTGTCCATGGATTGGGGATTCCTTATCCTCATGCTTTTAGACTTTGGGGAAAATTCTACCTCATCTACGGACTTTGCCATGTTTCGTGATCTGGACAATTTGGGGTTGCAGGAACAGACTTATCTTTGAAGGCAAGTGACATAGGCCAATTGATGTTGTTGTTAGATGTCTATAGGCTTTCATTGAAGCTAGGGGTTCCACTCATAAAAGTTGTAGTCTGGATCGTAAATCTAGAGCTCCTAAGAACATTCCCGGGGTCTCGGGACTGGTGGGTTTCTTCGATGGTGCCTCGCAGAAGGGTGCAAATATATGCGGGGCAGGAGCTATTTTGATTGGCTGACAACTATTATTTTAAAGTATGGATGCATTGTGGTCATGGGATGAACACGAAGGGAGAACTTTTCTCCCTCTGGATCCTACTCCGGCTTTGCTCCCATCTTGGTCTAGATGACATCCATGTCTATGGAGACTCCCAGATCATTGTTGAATGGGCGCAAGGGATCAGACAGGTCCAAATCCTCTCTTTGAATGATTGGTTGTTTTGTGTTCAGAAGATGATCAATAACTTCAAAAAGCTGGATATTTCCCACATTTACAGAGAACAAAACTCAGATGCAGATGTTCTCTCCAAGGTAGCTCTATATGCGCCCCCGGATGTGATCTTTTTAGAACATTGGTCAGTGGATGGCCACTTCCTGGGCCGTCTTCAGCTTCCGGCCTATGGGTAGCCGGTCTCTCTCTGATTTTCTCCTTCACGGGCTGACTATTCGACTGATGGGAAATCTATCTGATTTTTCCTGTTGATTGAAGTCTGGTGGACTATGTTTTTTTGATCAGTTATTGGAACTATGCTCCATCTGTTTTTTTTTGCCTATACATGTCTCTGTTTCAGCGATTTTCAGGAATTTTTTAGGCCTTCGTCACTGCCCATCTATCTAGGATTTTTGTTAACCATCTTACAAATATTTTGAAATAGAATATTGCTGTTTTTTTCACTGAAAAAAGAAACATTAACACAACCAAAAAAAATTTAAAATTTAAATTATATGAGTTTAAACTTTGAATTTATAATTTTAATGTAATAATTATAAACATTTATTTTTTAAAATAGTTGAAGAAGTTTTGAAATTTGGATATCCAAAATCATAAAAGAAATTAACGAGAGAAAGGTAACATGGTGTACCATTTGAAATATTAACTTTTAAGAAATGAAATGAACTTAAGAGGTGCCATATATCTTCCAAACTCGTGGCATGATGAATGTAGGGACGTGTAGCACCTAAAGGACACCCACCTAGAGGGTGGAATGCCTACAAGAACTATGTGGCTCTTAGCTTAGACTTAGAATGAATGATGGACTAAAAAGGCAAGTCCTTTTGCTCGCGTTAAATCTTTGTTCCTAGTGCAACACTTCTCTGTATTTGTCACTCATTACTTTTAACTTCATGGCTTCATGGCCCTTGTTCTTGAATCTTTCTCCCATATTGTTCTAAATTGGGAAATCATTTGGCTTTTAATCGTGAGGATCAGACAAAATCATTATCTCTACCTCTAATGTCATCGCTACCATCTTTGCATCTTTTGAATCGCTCCTTTGCTTACTAATCCTCTAAATATCAATTATTCATTCAAAAGTCAAAATAATTTGTATTTTATTTTATTATATTTTATTTTTCAGGAGAAAAAGTTAATTTTTGATCATTGAGAATCAAAGGAAATGGTTACATAGCTGTAATATTAGAATGTGCCATTCTCAAAACTGAACAGGTACAAAAACTAATGATATCATAAAGTAGCAGTCCCAATATAGAGCAAGAAAGCAAGAGCTAGAAAAGCCCACTAACTCCAGAATTTGCCACCATCTCCAGCAAGAGAAAGTGTAGACTATCATCCATCCTCTAGGAGGTGTACCACACATGTCCAATGAGAGCACAAGAGGAACCCAACCTAATTATTCGGGGAGGCACTTAGGGAAGTGAATAATCATAATAAGGTGTCTTCCTCAAATGAGGGTCAAAGAGACATCTGAACATCCAGAAATGTCTAGTATCAATCTCAAAGAGATGAATTTGTACATCATAAGTGATGCTCTAGAAGAGTTGATGCTCACCTCCCCAATAATATCATATTCATGGTATTCTATGAAGAAAAATAGACCATAGGTCATAGAGAGTGCCTCCTTGGATAAGCAGTCTTCCCTATTGTTGTGCTCCCTGTAAACATGTTGGAAATCCAACGAGAGAAAAGATGCTTTCAGAGGAGAGATGTTGTCACACTAGTATCCAAGATCAAGAACTGAGAGGGTGGCTGAGTCATTTTCCTAATTGATTACAATACATGAGTCCCAAAAAACATGGAGTGTGGGAATACCAATAGCAACAACAAAATGTAATAATGTCCAGAGTGCCAGTAATTTAGCCTTGGTATTTGTGTTGTTACCAAAACCCAATTTGACACTGAAAGTATGGGTCAGACTAATCCCAAGATGTATACCAGCTCCACCGATTTCAAGAGATGTTGCCCTATCAAAGAAACCAAAGGGATACTTAATCACCGGCAGAGGCCTTACCACCCTAGCTTTTTTAGTCTTTCCAATCACAGGATAGGAATGAATTTGCGCCAGGATTCGATTATAGGTAGAAAAAGTGTCCACTTTCCAGTCTTAAAAAAAAGACAGGTTGCGGGAGATTCATATATTCCAGATGAAGAAAAGAGGGATATGAATGCTCTCTTGATCATGCTGAAACCAAGCCTCTAGATTTACCAATATAGTTAAATTACTCCATGCATGATGTAGGCCATAAATTTTTCCGAGAGAGTCAACAATGTTCCCAGCAAATGAACATCCCATGAAAATATGATTAATAGATTCTTCAATTACCTAACATAAACTGCATCTTCTAGGTCTCGACCATCCCTTCTTTTTAAAATTATCCCAAGCATTTATATGATTCCCCAAGATGAGCCACATAAAGCAATTAATCTTTAAGGGGATCTCACATTTCCAGATTTGTTTGAAAGTTTTGTTAGTAGCTGGTTGCAAATAATATGAGACAATAAGGTCGTATGCAAGTCTAGTTGTAACCTCTCCTGAAACAAAATTGTGCATCCAAAGGAAGGAGTCATTTTTCTCATTTAGTTGGATCCCCCCATGGGAGAGAGCATTAATGTAACATGACCATTCTGTCTTCCATCTACCACCCAAGTCTAGGTCTTCAGCCGTCAACCAATAAGATTGCTCACTTGAACCTCCTCCAGTGTTACGGGGATTTTGGAGAGAGCTAATGCCATAGCCCAGTAAATAATCTCGGAGATCTTTAGAGAGAAAGTAGGAATATTCCTTACCAGCAATCGAGTCAATACCCAGTTTGATGCTGCTTCCATTACCTATTTTCCATCCCATCTTCCTGCTAATCCAAGAGAGGGATTTGATAAAACTGTTTCAGAAATAGGAGGTACCTCTAACAGAAAAACTCTGCTTGCATAACCATTCTTCCAAAGATAGGTCTTTGAGGTATTTTTTACAAATAATCTTACGCCAGATTCTTGTACCTTTCAATGTTGTCCATAGACTCTTCAATCTAAGTGATGTGAAGAACCAGTCTAAATTTTTTATTTTCCAACCCCCAAACTCCAAAGGCTTGGAGAGCATGTGCCACTCATCCAAATGCATCTTGTGACGATCAGCAGTACTTCCTCAGAGGAAAGAAAAAATACATTGACGGAGACCGTTCATAATGGTCTTAGGAACTCGCACCAACGCAAACCAATACACCGGTACACCAGTCAGAACAACCCTGACAAGTATTGATCTACCACCTACGGAAAGGACCATGTAGGACCAAAGGCTGATTTTTTTTCAAAACTTTTGATAATACACCTCCAATCATTGATTCCATATCCCAGGGGTTTAAGTCGATATCCAAGGTATTTGAAGCCTACCTCGATAGGATCCATTTTGTAGGGTAAAATAGCTGAGATGTTTTCGAAGGCTCTTGTATCAACTTCATTGAAAAGAAAGGAGGATTTTTACACACTAATACACATCCCAGAAACGGTGTAGAAGAGGTCCAAGATATCATCAAAGGCCTGCCATTCTCCCAACACCCCAATCCCAAAAAGGACCACATCAACAACAAATAATAAGTGTGTTAAAGCTAGAGAGGAGGAGACTTTAATGCCTTTTACTCTTCCTTTCTTTTGAGCATCCTTTATAGGGAGTGTAAGTCCTTCAATAACCAGGAGGAAGAGAAGCGAAGAAAGGGGACAACCTTGTCGAATGCCATGAGAAGCAACAAAGAAGCCTGAAGGAGTGCCATTGATCAAGACAGAGAAATTTGAGGAGATGATGCATCCCATAATCCAATTCACTCCTATTTGAAGAAAGATAAGCCTCAAGAAGGTCTAGTTAACTCTATCAAATTCTTTGACTAGATCTAGTTTGAGAACCAGAGCACTGATCTTTTTATTTTTCATAGAGTGAAGAATTTCCTAAGTGATAACCATCGGCTCAAGGATTTGTCTATTCTTAAGAAAGCTTAATTGCTCTGCTGATAAACCGTTATCCTGAAAAGGCTTCAGGCAGTTGGTCGCAATCTTGGATATAATTTTATATATCAAATTACATATAGAAATAGGGAGAAAGTCAACAAAATTTTGGGGCTTCTCACACTTAAGGATAAGGGTCTAGAAGGTAGAATTTATAGAATTTATCACCCTTCCCTCTTTTCGCAACAGCTCCACAACTCTAAGAAGATCCATACGTACTAATCAAAGAACCATAGGTAGAATTCAACAGGCCATCTATCAAGGCCGGGGATTTTTTCCTTTTTAAAGTCTTTTAAGGCCCCTTCAATTTATGCCATGGTAACCTCTGAAGTGAAGATACTTGCATCCTCCACCGGGATAAAAGAAGGATAAATTTGGATAACCTTCAGCTAATCACCGATATTAGCCTTTCCATCATCTTTGAAGATCTCAGAGAAGTGATTTTTCCCCAATCGTTTGAGTTGACCATCCTCTTCAACCATCATACCATCCTTGTTCTGTAGTGCCCAGATTGCATTGAATTTTCTTCGCGCAGAAGCAAAATTGTGGAAGAATTTAGTGTTAGAGTCCCCTAGTTGATAGTTGAGGAGGGAGTGGATTTCCATATCAATAGTTGATAGTTCATTATCCTTTAAAAGTTTTTTCTTGTTAACCCATTCCTTAACCACAATTTTGAGTTTTTTTCGTTTGAATACAAATCGTGACATATCATCAATGTTAAGATGGGAAGACTCAACAATCCAGTTAGCTTCAAGAATTTGTTTGGAGTGATCCTCCAAGAACCATGCTCGATTGATTTTAAAGGGATAAATGTGTGAGAAGGAGCTCATATCCCATCCCATACATACATGAAAGTGATCAGAGATCACTGAGGGGTGGGCCCATGTCCTATACCTCCTAAGGTGAGGAAAGAGAGAGTCCAAGGCTTAAAATCCGTCGAGCCTTTCGCTGATACCCTCGGCACCCACACGACCATTCCTCCGAGTAGGGCCAGAGCATGAAGGGGCCACATCTACCATATTTGTATATTTTAACAATTGAGAGAAGAAAGGTTCCAAAGGATCCAAACAGTCTTTTGCACCCCAAATCTCTGCATCAGAGAGAGTAAAATTTAAGTCTCCAGCTAAAATCAAATTAGGAAGGTCAAAAATACCCCCATTTACCGCATTGTTCCAGAAATTTTCCTTGTTCAAATATGGGAAATAGCGGTTAAGAATAGAGTATTCCAAAATAGAGCCCTGAAATACGGCTTTAACCAAGATACCCACATAGGTAACAAAGGCTTTGCAACGAGCAAACCGAGGTTTCTAGCCTGTAAAGAGGCCTCCCGAGAGGTCAACTGAGTCAGTGGCACATAATTACCACCTAGTCACGAGGTTTGGAAAGGAGAGGAGAGCATGTAAATGATCACACATAGTTTATTGTATGAGAATCATGTACGGAGCAATATCACAAAATAAGGAACGAAGGGTTTTTTGTTTGGTAAGCCCTCCAAAACCATGCAATTTAGAGAGAGGATTTTCATAGGGAACCACTGCTAGAGGGAGACATTGCTCTAAGCACCCAAGGGAAAGACAGACAAGGGGAGGGGGAGGGTAAGGCCCTAGCTGGATTTTTTATTCTCAATGTAGGAGGGTAAAAGGTACATATGACTCCTTATTCTTCAAAATATTTGAGGGTGTCCTCCTCCTGGAATTTTGAATAGTCACATTTTCAAATCTGATCGAGTCCAAGGGAAGGGTAGAAGGTGAGAGAGGATATTTTTACATGAAGATAGAGAGGGATTTAATAAGAGAAGGATCAGAGAAGGCAAGATAATTTCTCAGGTTGTCTGGAATCAAGCCAACAGGGGAAAGCTGAGAAGGTGTTCTTGTAAGAGGAGGGAAGTCCTCTGAGAAGAAGAGGGGACCCTCTTCCTAGGGAAGAGAAGGAGAGGTAGACAGGTGATAATCCAAGGGGAGGGAAGCATAAGGCTCCACAATAGAAGCACGTGTGAAGGAGTTTGCTAATGGGATAAGCGACTCTGCCATAACGGGGAAGACCAAACTCAGACCTTCAGAAGAAACACAGTGTGACCGTTTTTCAATAGAATTACAATTCTCTACATCTTGAATATAAAGAATTTCTCCTTTTGTTAAGTTTTCATAGTTTGTGGGAGAAAAAGACTTGTACATACCTTTAGGAGATAGAGGAGCGCACAAGTCCTCCGAGGGAGGTGTAGTCGCCAGAGAGCCAAGGGGCGAGGATAAACTTTCTTTTAATATAGACCACAATGATCCTTGAAGCAGGGATGGACATGATCATCATAGGTGCCCAATTTCATGGCAGAAGTTGCAACAGAATGGAATATTTAGATAGTCCAATCTCTGATAGATGATCGACTCGTTGTAAAATATATCAATCTCCGTAGGTAGTCCATGTGTAATATCCATTTAGACTAGGACCTTGGCCATCCTCTTGTCAAATATAAGCTGAAATTCATCCTCCACGGTAATGAAGCATCCTAGAATTTTCAATCCCAACAAAGAAATCTCTACTCCAGAGAGGGAACAACATAGAAGGGAGAAGAACCCAAAGGTGTCGTTTTAAGACCCATTCCTGGATAGGATCAAAACTAGTGTGCCACTTGCTAAGGACCAAGGATTCTTTTTGGATGGTCCAGAGAGTGTTGAGGATTAAAGTTGCATCTTTGTCCTCCAAAAAAGAAAATACAAGCCATCTGTTTGCCAAAAGACTGATCATCAGCACATAATCTAGGAGAGGATTCCAGTTTAAAGTGGCCCACTCCAACCACTCCTTCTTATTTAGATCGCGGTATTCTAGCTGACCTACAATATCCCTATAGAAGAGAGCCTCCACTTTGTCCATATACACATCTATCCCCAAAACGTAGCTGCATTTTTCCTCAAGAGCCTTGACAACTTTGGTATTTCTGCGTGATCGGAAGGTGGGGGTGCCAACATGAGATAGTGCATGTGGAGCACCAAGATACAGTGCACGTGGAGTGTCATCTGAGGCAAAGGATACAATGGATTCCACAGTCTAGGTTTCTTAGTAGGAAAAAAAGGGACAAATCATGAAAAACAACCGATAAGTCATAAAGAACCAAAATGAAACCCCAACTGGTTATGAAGGAAGCCTTGAGAAAAAAAATGTCACCAGGGCAATTGACGAAGGGTTAGGAAAAGCAAAACGAAAAATAGAGACTGAACATAAATTCATGAACAAAACCCCACCAAGAGAAACCAGTACCCAAAATCCCCTCAGAGGGTTAGCGAAGTTAAGACGGAGGTTAAGCCAAAAAAACAAAAAATGAACACGTAAACCAAAAATACTAGATCAAAACCCTACATAGGGTAAGAAATATGGACCAACATCAGTAAACCCAACCAAGGTTTTAGTGAGACAAAGAAATGACAGACATAAAGGTGTAAGATGTAGTAAGCAGTGACATAAAAGCGTCAGGGGCCAGGACCCAACAGGTGGTAGAGTCCAATATCAGGAAAAAAGCGACAAAACCCTACTAAGGGTAAAACTTGAGAAAACCGTTGCTATTAGGTCAGAACCCTATCAAAGGTTGAATTCAAACCAAGCATAAAACCACTCAAAACCGCTCAAATGTCAACTATATCAGTTTCCTGAAAAGAGAAAAGAAGCCAAAGAGAAAAGGTAGTAGCGCACCTCGAAAGGGTCAAGGTCACTGACACTCAAGATGTGGCCCAAGGTAAAGAGGACGAGAAATACCCAGAGTAAACAAAAATCAGCTCGACCAACAATAAAGGTGAAAGGAATAGAGCCAAAAAATACAGATCTCTCTTCCTAGGCACAGTAAACAGAGATAAAACTAGCAAAAGAACAAGAACAACTTAGAAGAGAAGTAAACAAAGAGATTCATAAAATTCCAAAGGATTGGAAACCCGTGTGAAAGTTTTAAGCTCGACGTTTTGGGCTAGATAACATAGCCCATCGTTATCTAGCCCAAAACGTCGAGCTTAAAACTTTCACATAGGGTTTCCAATCTTCCTACATACATCAACCTATGAAAAAACTAATGAAACATAAGAAAATTATAAATATTTTATTCAATAAAACGTTAAAGAACTTTTTATAATTTTAAATATTTTAAACTTTCACATAGGGTTTCCAATCTTCATACATACATCAACCTATGAAAAAACTAATGAAACATAAAAAAATTATAAATATTTTATTCAATAAAACGTTAAGGAACATTTTATAATTTTAAATATTTTATAGGAAAATATAATTACATGGAAAAAGGTTTATATATATATTTATATTTTAAGCTAACTAATTAGCTTAACATAACTCAAAATTACAGAAAGTTTTGGAAGTTCAACCGAACATAAGGGGAAGTCAACTAGTAATAGAACATTAGGTTCTCATAAAGAATTCTCATACGTATATATAAAAGTGTTTAAAGTACTTGTCCTTTAGAAACTTATGACTATTTTGAACACTCCATAAAGCATTGAAAACATTAACTAGGATTTTAAAGGAAATCCTATGATAAAAAATATTAATAGACTGCTAAAACTAGGGAGAGTGGGCATCATCATCTAAGATGGAGATGAATGCCACCTCTTGAGTGGAGGTGGGAGGTTGGTCTTCGTCTTCAATTTACTTCTCCTTGAATTTGAATCCCATGATGGCCTTAGTGATCAAGTTGATTTTGGTATTTATTTGTCTCATTTGCATTTGGAGTTCATCCATCAACAGAAGAATTTCCTTTCTTTCTTCCATGTGGTCCTACAACACATTGCCAAGCAACAACTCTTGTGCCAATAGAGAACTATAAATTGAATATACTAAATGTCTCGCATCCAAGAATTACCCACATCAACATTTCTTGGTAAATTTCATTCATGTTCATTGCTTCTTTGTCTTGCTTCACCCATTGTTCTACTTCCTTTATCTCTCTTTGAATTCCAACTAGAATGTCCCTAATAAATTTGGAGGCAGAGATCAAGGCCTCTTGCATGATATGAGGGTAGTGATTAAAACCTCTTCCTCTATAACCACCCCTATCCCTAGTACTCCTCGTGTTGGAAACCATATTGACGTCGAGGAGTGGAAAATGAAATTCCAACCGAGGAGAAGAACAAGCCCCTGTACCTAGTCTTTGAAGAAATCATGTTACATCGACATCGATGTGGAGAAGGAAAGCTTGAAATGGAAATTACCAAGCTCAAAAGAAAATGTAGGTGATTTCCTTTGGATATTAGCTTCTCTAATGTGATTCTGACAATCATTGTAGTCAGAAGATCATGGAATTCTGACAAACATTGTAGTCAGAATATCATGGAATTGTCTCCCTTGCTCACCGATTAACGCTGCACTGCCTTTCACTAGTGTGTTTGGAAGGAGGGACATCATACTAAGGCATGAGAGGTGAGGGATTGAGCTCGAGCACATTTCCAGTGCCTACCAAAATCACCCATATGCATTGCCAAGAGTCTGGGTCAACAACTGAGTGCCTTGGGAGAGGATTGACTGTTGCATCCTCATGATTATAACAAGAGGGAACAAGAGGGGACTCCATGTCCCTAGACTAGGGTCCTTTCCTGTCCCTTCTGCTATCCACTCGAATCGAGGAAATTTATATTTAAATTTTAATAATTAAATAGAACATGAAAAAACAATGTGATGATTACATATTTAATTTTTAATTTTTTTTTCAAGTAAATCTCCTTTCATGCATTTTGATAAAATCTTTCACATTTTTGTTTTAGATTGAATAAGAATACATGCGTGTCTTTCAATAAAATGTTTCAAAATGAAACTTATATTTATTTAGAGTATATATATATATATATAGGATTGATTTGTTAGTTTTTTTTTCAAATAAAAAAAACCAACAACTTGTTATTCAAAAAGAAAATCAAAATTATAAAAGTTTATATATCTAGAAAAAAAAATATCTAATTCAACAAAATGATTTGTTAATTATGTTAAATTTTTTTTGATGAAATTTATATTTATGATTTTTGTCAATTTACCTGAAATAATTCATATTTATTGGTGTCTAATGTTTAAGATGGATTTGGAGTCATCCTTTGAGCTTCTGATGCCATTAATACAAATTTCTATCAGTTTCTTTCCTCACAATTGATGTACGGGATGAGAATTGGTTTGGTTTGTTTTTATTGTCTCGATACTTTTGTTAAATATTTATGTCCATGCATTTAGAGTGTTAGCCACCCATTCACTTGGACTGTTAGCCACCCAATCCGGTAGGGATGCCCGCTCTCACCCCTCCTGTTCCTTCTAGTGATGGAGGGTTTGAACTTACTTATTACTGATAAAAAAGACAAGGGAAACATTACAAGTATTGCTATCGATCCTACATTGGAACTCACTCATCTTTTTTTTGTAGACTATGTTGTTCTATTTGGTAGGGGAACATTGGTGGAATGGTATTGCTATAGAAGGATCATTGACATTTTTACAATAGCTTTTTGTATGTTTATTAGTTTGGATAAATCATCGTTTCTAAAGCATCACATTGATGATTACCTGGATAACAACATCAAGGCTCCTTTTTCCTTTTAAAATGGAACCGATTGGGGTGGGATTCAAGTATATGGGGTATTGGGTGAAACCACTCAATTACTATTTATCTAATTGGAGTTGGATAGTGCAAAAATTTGATACCACAGTAAGTAACTAGAGTTACCATCTTCTTTCATTGGGTGGTAGACTTATTCCACTAAAGTCTGTGTTGAGCAGTATACTGGTTTACTGGTTTTCACCGTATAAGATACCTTGTTTTATCTTGAAGGCTTTTAGATGGATCATGTGAAATTTCTTGTGGGGTGGATGGAATTCTTCTCACTCAACTCAAATGGTCCAATGGGATATTATCACCAGAACCTACTCTTCTGGAGGTTGGAACATCAAGAACCTGAATCGGTTTAATTGTGCTCTGAGGATCAAGAGATTTTGGATGATGCTCAATAGATCCAGTATTTGGAACAAGATTATTCAGACCAAGTATCTTTGTAACCTCACCATCGCTAACTCTATCGGATTGTACAACCATGCGGTTGCTCAGAATTCGGTTATCTGGAATGGGTTCATTAGAGTTTTTGGATGGATCAACAAGTCTCTTTGCTATAATGTTGGAAATGGAATTTCTATGCAGGTGGGTACGAACCCATTAGTTGGTTTGGAAAAGTCTTGTTACCATTCATGGGATTTGGTGGAGTACCTACAAGATTATGGACTGAAAACAATGGACCAATTCAGGGTTATGGACTATGATTTCCCTACCAATGGAACCTATTGGCTTGCTTCTAGTGATCTGGATTTGAATGGCACTTCATCTTTGAAATGGGATAATTATGTGGCTCACTTGGATACTGCAGGAGTTCAACTGCATCATGGGAATGACAGGCTAGTTTGTTCTTTCAACAAGAAATGATGACATGTTTCCACAAAATTGGCCTACCAATTCCTAGTTGAGAATCACTTGTCTGCTGTAAACTGCTGATGGCATAAGGATATCTAGACATGATATCTTCCACTGAAGATTAAATGTTTTATTTGTCTCTACATCTGTAATAAAGTGAACACTTGGGATACAATGCATACTAAAGGGTGGAGTGGACTGAATCTTTGCCATCTTTTTTTTGCGGGAAGCGAATCAATGGACCATTTGTTCCTGGACTATTCCTTTGGGAGAACTACCTTATTTGCTGCTACTTCACACTTTGGCATATGCCTTACTATAGATGATAATTCTTTGTTATTGTTTATGAATATATGGCTGATGTCTGGGTCTAAGCCACTATATCTTCCCTCGTTCTGTTTCTGGCTCATTTGGAAGGTTATGAATGCAGTCATCCTTCAATATTCGAGGAAATCGGTCCAGTTTGTCAAGTTGGGTGTATTACAACATGTTGCATATTTTATTGAACCTGCCAAGAAGAATAAAAACCATTTCATTGGCATTGTACCAGTGGTGTCTGCGGCTGTAGGATTTTTCGATGGAGCTGCTCAAAGGGGTATGGGCGGTGAAGGTATGGTATTGTATATCAGTTGTTCACATTTCTTTCACCTCAAGCTGGGTTGTGGCCATTGCATGACTACAAAATCTGAGCTACTTGTCCTTTGTGGACTGCTCTTTGTTGCTTCTTCCATGGGACTCCCACAACTCATAGTCTATGGTGACCCAAAAACCATCACATGCTGGTTTTGTAATTTGGCTACCTTACATGTATTGGAACTGGATCATTGGGTCGTCCCTACTCTGGAACTCAAAGACACTTTTCTTGTCATGGATTTCTATCATATCTATAGAGAACATAATCATTTGGCGTACATATTATCCAAGGAGGCCCTTTTATCCAAATTGGTGCATTTAGCTTACTCTAAACATATGGAAGGGGAGCTGATATCTTCTTATACTTTTGATATATTTGATACATGAGGATGATCTGCCCAATCTTTTTTTTTGGCTGGATCTGAATCTTTGCTTTGATATGTGCGGTAGATGTGAAGTTGGAGCCCACTTTACTTTAGCATACAATTTTGTATATTACTAGTATGTTTATGCTAGATGATAATTGATCTACATAGATGATGGATGACAGAGGTGATACCAGTACCTGTAGTCCTTACTGTATAGATTTGGGATCATTCTTTAGATAGATGAATGGTATGGTGGTGGACAATTTGGATTTTTTAGGGTTATCTATGATGTAACCTGTTTCTTTCCTTTATAAAAGAAATGACTTTTTCTACTTGAAGACAAAAGTAGTTTAGAAATTATTTTTAGGTTTTAGCCCTCTTTTTATGCATCATTAATGTTTAACGTGGACAAGGATGGTTTACAATTATTTACTTTCGGGCGTTTGGGATATAGTTTCATTAAGCAATGAATATGATGGTTATTTGTTATTTTGTATATTTTAGTAGTAATCCCAATTGTATATTTTAACATGTATATGACCATTAGTATACTTTCAAGGATTACATAATATAATGAATTACCAATTGTGTAGTTAATAAATTATAATATACAAGTATGCACACAAAGGAGGGGAAGAAGAAGAAAAGCAATTATAAAACCAACAATAATTAGTCTTTTGTTATATAATCATTTAACCAATAATAATTATATTTAATGTTCATGTTTATTTATACAATTCAATAGATGAAGATATTTACAACTTCCCTAACTACCTTGGTCAATTGACTAACTAGAATACATCGCTTGGTCAACTTACTCTATTACAATACATTTGTCAACTATTTAGCTTAGTCGACTAGGATCCTCCTCTCCCCCAACCTCAAAATATTCTTTGTCCCGAAGAAAGGAGATGAAATTACAAAATATTACAAAAAAATGATGTAGACTTAGTCATGGGTTATCAATTTGAGTTCTTCTAGTCTCTCTTGTCCCTGTTGATGTTGAGGGTTGATTTATTGATACATTAGGATTGAAAAATTTAAATCTTGGTCTTGGGGGAAACATAGGTAACTTTGTTTGGATTTGTGGAGGCGTTGTTTTAATGGAATCCAAACAATTTGTATGCATGTTCATGGCAATTTGCTTCAATTGATCTTCAAAGTATCACTACTCCTTTAAGGCCTGTTTGTTGTAATATTAATTATTTTTCTTTCATCCAAGTAATTCATCTTCTCTTGAACTGATGTATTCTATAGACAAACTAGGATTGTATTCTTCCTACATATGGTGAACCTATTTGTGAATGTCCCATATATGTACCATTATTTTCTTTGCTTCCATCTACACAATTTTTCCTTCTTGGAATCATTCTCATTCGTGTACCTGCAAATTTTATTCCTTTTTATGTTAATGTTTAATTTGGTTGTCTATGTTATCCCAACTTATTGTGTCAACCACAAAATCTCCCCAAACATATAACTCCAAAGTTGGTGCTTGAGTATTTTTTAAGTTACTATAAACATTGGCATTTATTATATTGGCTAGCTATCTAGCACAATATTAACAATGATGGATACTACTCATGTATATTGAAGTTGATGTTCCACTTATTCAAAATTTTCATATCCATGATTTACAATGGTTTTATGAACCTAGGTATTAATATAACACAATATACCAAAGTACACACCATGGACAATAATGCAAACATGGAGAACAACTACAAGACAATTAAGAGAGATGAGTTACGCAATAACTCCTTCAAAAATATGATAACATCCTCAAAATATCCCAAAGCATTCATACATCCAATTCACATGTTCCCTCAATAATGACTACATGACCTCTATATATATAAACATTCACTCATTACACATGTGGGCCCTTAATTAGGCAAACCAATATTAAATATAAATTTACTTCATTACATATACATTTAACCCCATATATGCCCCATTGGGGTCATATCATATAAATTTAACCACATATATTCCCACATTAGGCCATAACATGATTCCCTCCTTCAAAAATATCTATGCTCAAAGTTGTTATTGGAAATTCTCAGCCAGTGCTGATAGAGGTTGTTTCCCTAGATTGAAAGACTCAAAAATAGAAGAAAACAACTATAGAATAAAGAAACTTTCCCTAAGATAAAATAATCTACTTGAATTAACTTCTCTCCTCACCTTCCATGGGCCGTAAAGGTCTAAACCTTGATGTGCTTGAACTATTCGGAGATCCTGCAATATACACAAAAAAACAAGTGAGAGTAACATGATGGTTTATAATCCTATGTAAAAGAACAAGGAGTTAAACAATAAACAAAGCATAATAACCAGACATACAATGTTTACGGGAAAGAAACTATATTTGCATTAAAATATAAAGAAGGAGAGTATACATCCAATGACTTGGTGTTGAGAAATCTGCTCAATGGGGTCTTTCCTCAAAGATTTACACTTTCCTACTAATCAGTCAAGAGTTTGACAAAATTTGGCCAGAATTTAGATGCTATAAGAGATTCTTCTTACTCCTTCCCATGAGGGGTGAGGTAGTATGCAAAGGCTTGAGAGTATATGATGAGTTGAGGATTATATGGGATAGGTGGAGGAATGACCCATAGGATGGAAGATCTTGATCTCTACTTGTCTTGATTCATAGGGATGAGGCTCCACGAAGGACATATTTGAGAAGCCTCTCAAAAATTCCTTTTTTTCCTTCATAAGTTGAGCACGTGCCTTGTCCAAGGAAAATGGGCAGTGCTAAGGGAGCATCGCTACTTGTTAGTGAGTAGTAGGCAGTGGCACCACTCTTTGAAAATGGAGAAAAGGTGTTGCTGATATAAGTACCGCTGGTTTCACATAGGTAAAGTGCGGCGATGGATTAAACTAATGAATTACTCTTCCCCACTCATTTTCAACTTCAATATTTGAGGAATATGAGGCAAATAATGAGATATTTATCCCACAACATGATGTTGACAAGAATGAGGTGTAACAAAATCTTTGTAGTTAAGGGATTTAAATATGATGAAACCAAGTAATATGATTTCCTTATATTATTACTTTCTTGTTGTAATTAATGATGCTCCATTCATCTAAAATTTATTATTTTTAGCCTTAATCCTTATAGCTATTGGTTGTATAATTTTGATTCCATGTGTTTTTGTGATTTCTCCAACTTGTTCTATATTTGGTCTTTGATAATATCTTATCAAATAATGGTTTGTGATGCACTAATCCATTTATATTGTTGATTATTGCATCTTCTTCATTGGTAGTGTTGATGTAGATATTATTGTCTTTCATGGAAACTTTCTTGGTAATGAGGATGTCTATATGGTTTCATCTTTAATGGTTTCTCTTCCTTTAGCACATCCATATCATCAATTTTGTTTTCAATGTTAATGAGGTCCTATATCCTATGTGCTTGTTCTATGGTTACTCTCACTTTTGAGACAATACCCTCATATTTTACGTGTACATCTTCAAGTTGGAGCTCAACTTCTTCAAGTATTTTCTGTTGACCTTTTACAATCTTGTCTTCCTTCTCCTTTTGAAGCTATAAAGTGTTGTCGTCCATCAATTTCATGTTATTATTTAAATCTAGATTGCATTTCTATTTTTACATCCTCCTTATAGGATTCTTCAACCTTCTTGTAGATATTTTCTTGAAGTATTTTTATAATCGCTACATCTAAGATCATTGTTTATTCTTGATTTTGACCATGCTTCTTTTTTTCCTTCAATCTCTTTACCTCCTCCAGTATTTATTTATTTATTTTGGTTTCATAATATATTCATATCCTTCATCCTTCCTTTTATATTCTTCCCTTGACTCATCCCTTTCCCACTTTCCTTTGATATTCTTTGATTGCTTCAATTTATGAACCTCCTTAATTAGTGCTTCATTATGGTCTTGTATCTTGGACAAGTGATCTGAATTTATGTGAGAACGAAATGAAAGAACACACACACACACACACAAAACACACATATTAACATACACATATATATGGCAATAAACATAGCGATACAATAAACTCAAATTCTATTAAATGAATGAAACATAACAAACCGTAAAACAAAAGAAACTAGAATGGTGGTAGTTGTATCTTAGAGAATAGATGTGACGGATATGCTCACTCATGAAAATATGAATATAAAATAAGGGCAAAGGGACTTTTATGATAAATCCTTGGTGAAGAAAAAAACCCTAAACCTAGCCCTAGGAGATGAATCGGCATAAATTTTGCGGCCCCAAGGTGGATAGTTGAATAATCAACTTCTTGGGGTGATAAATTTTGCATACAATCTTCATTTGGGGTGCTTGATATCCCATTGTAAAGGTCTATCCAAAATTAACAACTTTTGACTGGGGAAAAATGCATATCAATAGAGACCATTCCCCCCACCCCCCCCAAATCACCAAAAAATGACATTTAGGACCTCAAAATGACCCCGAAAGTTTGGGACTTGAAAAACTATAGAAAATTACCAAAATGAAAAAAAGTTTTGAACCATTGGAATAGTTGGGTGGCCACCTATACCCATATGGATCAATCCCCCCCCCCAGGAAGCAATGGTATCAATTACATTGAGTGCCCCCATCAAATGGGGAAACTTCTACTACTAAAATTGACTCCCAGTGAGCCACTTTCCTTGGTGGAGGAGCTTCCCTACTTTGGAAACTTGATATAGTTGCATATTTTGCTGGTGGGTTCCCTTATCATATGTGTCCATGATCTGATCAATGGTTTCTTATTCCATGCAGTTGAGATTAAGATCTGTAGGTGTCAATTGTTTTGCCATCGCCGAGTTGTCCAACAATGGTGAAAAATATAGTCAAAGGAGATCCACATTGAATGCAATGTCCCTTGTGAATAATTTTCCCAAAGTGCTCAAATTCACCAAAGTTAAACTCTCGACATATGGATACAATTGATTCCAAACTCCTCCAATTACTTTCAAAATTGGTGAGGAAGGTCATGAGGGTTTATGGGAAACATTAAAAAATATATAAGATATATAATCAACTAATATACCCAACCATAGTGTGAAATTTTAAAGGGAATAAGTTTCGGGACAAGACTAGTCAATTTGGGAGGTGGAAATCCCCTCTGGGTCCTGGAACAAATCTATTCCAAACACTGTACAACATCCACTAATGGTTGGTATGATAATTATATCTGTTATAATACATTTATTAAATTATATTTGCAGCATTATATGTGGTTTTGGGGCCGAGTAGGTATCCAAGAGACTCAGGGAATTTACTAGTAATTTTGAGGCTCAAATCCCCAATGGTAGATGGCTCCAAATAGCTCAAAATGGTCTCAAATTGTACTGGAAGTTGTATGAATGATGTTAATACATAAAAATGGTTTTTATAGGTGTAATTAAACCATCAAATTACTTCTTCAACTCACTTTGTAAATCTGGTCAATGTATGGAGTTTTACGAGCAACTTGTGGTTCAAATCCCCTATGGGTATATGATGAAAATGACTTTCCAAATGCACTCAATCAAAATAAAATTTCTGAATAGAAGAATGAGAAATATAAAGGAAATAAAAATTAACTGATATGCATCACCATTCAAATTTTAATGTGTTAGCTCTTCGGGAAACTCTTCTAGGTTGCAACTTGAAGATGCCTGGTAACTTCAATATTTTTGTAATGGTTTACTCAATGGATCAAGTCAGATGACAAATAATACCTGACTCACTCAAAACATGCATAAAATAAACCAAATAGACAATGCTTATAACTATAAATGTTCAGAGGGTTTGTAATAAAGGTGAATAGATGAAGAATTCTCACTATGCTGGCAGATTCACACATAAGGCACTCACATATGGGTAACCAATCATAACAAGGAAAGATACTTGCAATTCCAATTATCCACACAGAGATAGGATGAAAGATATATTGTATTAGGTAAATATAATAAACATGAATTAAACATCCAAGCACAAGTATAGAACATAAACAAGATGAAATCTGAACATGTAATGGCAAAAGAGCTTGTATTAATTGATAAGAACATGAGAAGCTTGAATACAAAAAGTGTCTAAGAGTCTCCGAAGTTAAAACATATACAATGATTATTTAATGATATTAAATAATATTTAAAAATTAGTTTCAATATCCTCAAAAGACATATTTTATAACCTCTTTTCCTATCTCAAATCCAAATTTGTGAGGTGGCTGGAAAATGCAGAAATTTTTGGAAATATGCTGCTCCGATATTGACCTATATATCTCAAATAAAAACATATTTTGGAAACATGAGAGAGGTTTTTGTATATTGTTTCTTTTTGAGAAAACACCTCTCTCATTTATTTGATATTAATTTTCATTTTCCCAACATATGTATTTCAAAAACATGTGTCCAACAGGGAAATTATGAGATCCGAAAATTAGGGCTCAGAGATGGACTTGATTCTCCAAATACGCAATATCTGTAGGAACAATTAGAGAGGTTATTTTTATATGACATATTAGGAACAAATACCTCATAAATTTTTGCAAAATTATTTTCCAGGCACTCAGAATCATCATTTTAAAATGATGACTTTTCATAGTAAAAACGTCAATTTCGGTGGCTTGGAGCGCCCTGAAATTTCGGTCTAAACTGGGGCTCATAGATGGATTTGGTTATCCAAATATATGAAACATTTAGGAAAATGGAGAGAGTTTATTTTTCTTTGATTTATTGTGAGAAAAAACATCTCTTATTTCTTTAAGATTCGTTTTCATTTGCCCGACATCTGTATTTCAAAAACATGTGTCAAACAGGGAAATTTTGAGATTCAAAAATTAGGGCTTGGAGATGGATTTGATTCTCCAATTCTATGAAACTTGTAGGAAAAATGAGAGAGTTTATTGTTCTTTCATATTTCAGGAATAAAATCCTCCTACCTTTTCTCAAAATAATCCTCCAGTCGCCCAAGATCATTATTTGAAAATGATGACTCAACATAGTAAAAATGCCACATTCCTGAAATCACTGCCTCATCTTGTGGGGGAATTTTGACTACCTTCTAGAGATCTAAATGCAGATATGAAAGTACCATTGGAAATTTGAGGATGTCTAGTTGTCAATAGACTATTTGAGCGTGTAAAAAGGCCTCTCTGTGGTTGAGAAAATTGAGTTTTCCTAAAACATGCCCACCGTTTCCAAGCTTATGTGATTTCAGTGGCTAAAATAGCCCCGAATTTCACGTTTTAGCTACCGAGAGCTCTACTTTTGGTGGATATTGAATATTTGAAATGTCCGCCTAAGCCATCGAAACCTGAGTTTTGAATTTTTTGAAGAAAAAACCAAATCAAATGTTTTTCAAACTTTATTACATACCTAAAGCTCTAAAAAAATGAGCCTTAAAAAATTTAGAAATGTATTTTTAAATGACTTCCTATCACCTAAAATAGAAAAAATTGACTAATTTATTTGAGATAACATATGACTCCTACTCGGGGATGGAATCCTCCTTGTGAGGTTCTAAGAAGCACATATTTGATGCCTTTCCTGGACAATAAAATACAGAACCTAGTCTAGTGTTCCATTAGGCATGGAGTCAGCAGTACAATCTTCTTCTGAACACATTTTTAGAGCTACCTTTACAACTGATCCCATGCAAACCTGTAGCATGCCTGTAGCCTGTCCTGGTTATTCAACAACCAATAACTGGAAAAGTCTACTTGCTCTTATAAAGAGCTTATTCTCTTTCCTACTCCTAATTCTAATCAGTAGAGGCTTCTTATCAAGTGACATCATGCTTCCAATGAAGCGATGTTAGAAACTGATCTTCTGAACTTATCCTTTATCTTGACCCCAAAAACAAATGAAACCATAGCATGTAGCAATGTAGTTTGAAAGGGTGACAAAACTGTTATTTTTTCAACATTTAAGCTAGCATTATATGGATCTTTAACTGAGAGAGAAACAAGCACAACAATAAAAAACAAGAGACAATGAACACAGTGCTTTTCCTCGGGGAAACCATAAATGGAGAAAACCGCACAACTTCCTCAGAGATAGAATCAACACAAAAGGTAAAACCCCAAAACAGTAAGATGCACTCTCGACAACAGTAACCTTCTTCTTCTCTAGCCCTAATGTCTTCTCCTTCCTCAACTATGCACTACACTTGAGTGTGGATGTGATGTGTGCTAAATAGAGAGTCTAGCTCTCTATTTATACTAATCCTGACATGACTAAAACCCTACTAGGGCTGACCTCTACTAGGAGAGTCTAATAACCCTAGTGCCCCAGAACTGCGGGGACTTTAACCCTTAGACAATTGGAGGGTTACCCACAATAAATTGACATGATTTGTTTACATTATTGATTCTCCTGATCGGAACATGAGGCATGACATGACATGATAAAATCCCGGAATAAACATCGGGTTACAATAGATAAGAAATACAAGTGAATACATTTCAAAGTTACAATTAGATCAACACTCCCTCTTAACTAGGATGGTATTCTGTCGACAAAATTTTCATCACTGGTCTTCTTCTCAAGATCTTCTTGTCATCTATATATCCAAGTCATCTTGTCTTGAAGTCATATTTATCTTCATGCCATCTTCATCTGGATCTGGATCATCACTCGATCTGGATCATCATCATTGGATCATACTCGATCTGAAACATCACTAAATCATACTCGATCTGGAACATCATCACTGGATCTAGATCATCACTTGATCTGGATCATCATCACCAGATTTGGATCATCACTCGATCTAGATCATCATCACTACTGGATATGGATCTCTCGGAGTCATCATAACTGGATCTGGATCTCCTTTGGTCACCATCATATGTGCTATCTCATGATTCTTCTCATCATATAAAGTTCTATAGAGCCAGCCTTCTTTCATGCTAGGTGTATGCCTACCTCCTCGTAGGTCTTTGGTAGCCCTTACATCTGACCTACTCATCAGAATGGCCAGCACTCACATCTGACCTGCTCGTCAGAAAGATGGTAGCCCTTACATCTGACCTACTCGTCAGAATGGCTAGTACTCACATCTGACCTACTCGTCAGAAAGGCGATAGCCCTTATATCTGATCATATAGGACCTAATCCTACAGTCACATCAGAGTGGCTAGCACTCACATTTGACCTACTCGTCAGAAAGGCAGTATCCCTTACATCTAATTATATAGGACCTAATCCTACAGTCACATTATAATGGCCAACACTCACATTTGACCTACTCATTAGAAAGGCGGTAGCCCTTACATCTATGTAGGAGCTCATCCTACATCAGAATGGCTAGCACTCACATCTGACCTACTTGTCAGAATGATGGTAGCCCTTACATCTGACCTACTGGTTAAAATGGCTAGCACTCACATCTGACATGGGAGGAACCTAATCCTTTAGCCATGACAGAATGGCACAACCCTTACATCTGACCTACTTGTCAGAATGGCGGTAGCCCTTACATCTGACCTACTCATCAGAATGGCCAGCACTCACATCTAACCTGGGAGGAACTTAATCCTTTAGCCATGACAGAATGGATCAGCCCTTACATCTGGCCTGCTCATCAGAATGGCTATGGATCTCAGCACTCATATCTGACATGGAAGGAACCAATCCTCTAACCATGATAGAACGGCTCAGCCTTTACATCTGACCTACTCGTCAGAATGGATTCTGGACTCATCACTTCCCCTTGGAAGGGACCTCAATCTGGAGAACACCAAGCTTCTCCCTAAAGTGCTCGAACTTCACTCTGGCTAGTGGCTTCGTCAACACATCAGATATCTGATTGTTCATCGCAACATACTGGAGCTTCACTACTCCCCTCTGTACCATATCCCTGATATAGTGATACTTGATCTCAATATGCTTTGACTTGTCATGGAACACTGGATTCTCCAACAAATTCACACAACTCTGGTTGTCACAATGTATACAAGTAGCATCCATCTCGAGATCAAATAAATCAGACAGCAGCTTCCTTAGCCATACTGCCTCACAACTAGTTGAACAGGCTACGACATACTCTACTTCAGCTGTACTCAGTGCCACACAGGATTGATTCCTGCTAAACCAAGAGATCACACCTGATCCCATACTGAAGCAACACCCTAAAGTGCTCTTCCTATCGATGGCACTGCCTGCCCAATCTGAATCAACATAACCCTCCAGGTTAATCTTCTGATTCAAATTGTACTTGAGCCCATAATCAACTGTACCCATCAGGTACCTCAAAACATGCTTTGCAGCAATCAAGTGAACATTTCTCAGATCTGTCAAGAACTGGCTCAAGGTGTTCACAGCAAAGCAAATGTTTGGTCTCATGTTCGTCAGGTACATCAAGGACCCAATCATCTAATGATACATCGTAGCATCAATTGAATCTGATGAAGCATCACTCAATAGCTTCAGGTTCGATGCCATAGGTGTGGCCATAGCCTTGCAGTCCATCATCCCAAACCTCTTTAGGGTCTCTACTACATACTTCCCTTGTCCAAGAAATATTCCATCCGCACTCTGCCACACCTCCATACCTAGAAAATAATGCATCATTCCCAAGTCCTTCATCTCGAACTTGGAAGCAAGCTTTCTCTTCGTATCAGAAATCAACCCATCCATACCTATCACAGATAGATCATCTACATACAATAGAAGCATCACTGGGTTGCCATCTTCAACCTTGTAGTAAAGGTTGGAATCTACTTTACTTTTGGTAAAGCTCAAACTGGATAGAAAGCTATCAATTCTACCATACCATGTCCTGGGTGCTTGTTTCAAACCGTACAGGGATTTCTTCAATCTGCACACATGAGACTCCCTGTCATGTGTCTCAAAACCGAGTGGCTATTCTACATACACTTCCTCTTCCACTACACCATTCAAGAAAGCAGTCTTGACATCCATATGGTGTATCTTCCATTTCATCACTGCAGCTAGAGCAAGTACTGATATGATGGAAGTGTATCTAGCTATAGGTGCAAAGGTTTCTTCATAATCTATTCCTTCTTTCTAAGAGAAACCCCGAGCCACAAATCTTGCCTTATATTTTTCTATGCTACCATCTGCAGCATGTTTGATCTTGTAGATCCATTTGGAAGTTACAATTGACTTCCCTTTTGGTCTTGGGAAAACATCCTAAACATCATTCTTCATGATCGATTGGTATTCTTCGATCATAGCATCCTTCCATTCTTTCCATTATGCCGCTTCTTCATAACTGGAAGGTTCTTTATTAATGAAATCACATAGTAATGCTACATACCCGAAGTAGGATCTGGTCCTCTTTCTTTCTCTATGATTCTCTTCTAGAGCCCCATATATTTCCACACCTTGGATAAGTTCTCGTACCCAAGCAGGTTTCCTATTATGAGGATTCTTCTCCAAAGGTGGATCTACAGGTATTTTGGTTCTTGAAATTCTTGATCTTCTTCTTGAGCTTCTTCATTCATGGTTGTATCATGAATTCTTGGTGCTTCTGCTTCTTCGGATTCTTCAGCAGGTTTCTTTCTGGATTTGTTGTAAGCCGTATCTTCATCAAATGTCACATCCCTACTAATGTCAATCTTCTTGAATCCTAGGAAATATATTCTATAAGCCTTTGAGCTTTTAGAGTATCCCACAAATATACCCTTCTTTCCTGAAGGATCTAATTTAGTCCTCTTCTCTTTTAATGTGTATGTACACAGGACAGCCGAATATTCTGAGATGGCTGAATTCTAGTTTCTTGTCGAAGAAGACTTCTTCAGGAGTCTTGTTCTCGAGTACTCTATGTGGAGTGCGGTTCTGTACATACAACGCTGTTTTGGAAGCTTCCACCCAAAGATGCATAGGAAGTTCTTGATCATGAAGCATTTCTTTTGCAGCTTCCATGATAGTTATGTTCTTTTGTTCCACAATCCCATTCTGTTGTGGATTATAAGGAGTAGACAACTCCCTCTTAATCCCTGATTCTTTGCATAGCTCTTTGAACTCATTTGAAGTGAATTCTCCGCCATCATCTGATCGAAAGGTCTTGATATTCTTTTCAGTGTGGTTCTCAACCAGGGCTTTGAATTCCTTGAACTTGCTGAATACTTCGTCTTTGTTCTTCATGAAATAAACCCATGTCTTCCTAGAAAAATCATCAATAAAAGAAACATAATATGCATACCCACTTAGTGAGTTTGATGAAATAGGACCGCATACATCGGAGTGGATGATTTCCAAGATTCCTTTTGCTTTGCTTTCACTGCTTGGAAATGTCTTCTTTGTATTCTTTCCTTTCACACATCCTTTGTAGACCCCATCATGTTTTGCTTGGATTTCTGGAAGACCTTCAACAGCTTTTCTTGCAATAGGTACTGCTCTGTAATGCACATGTGCAAGCCTTCTATGCCAAAGTTCACTTGGCTCTACTGTGTCATGGACCAAGGCTTATTTCGGATGACCCTTTAGTTTGTACAATCCTCCTTCTTGTTCTCCAATCACCACTGCATCATCGATAGTCTTTCCTTTTGGCCACAAGATGACTTGACCATCTATGAATGCAACCCTCATTCCTTTTGCATCTAATGCCGATATGGAGAGGAGGTTCTTCTTGAGTCCTGGCACAAACAATACTTCTTTCATTGTTAGAGACTTTCTAGATTCTAGCTTGTAGGAAGATTTCCCACTACCTTTTATTAGATATTGGTAGTCATCTCCTAGCTTCACCTTGTGAGGTGATTCATGTTCTGACAGTCTCACAAAGGATTCCTTGAATCCTGTCATATGTTTGGAGGCCCCACTGTCTATAAGCCAATCATCACTTCCATGATTAATGTTACCTATGAGAGCGAAAATCAAAACATATTCATCCTCGCTTGAAGAATCTTCACTTTCATACATGGTTCTCTTCTTGGATAGTTCATCATCCTCTGTAGCATGAGCATGATGTCTTCTTTTGCTTCTCCTCTTTGATATCTTTGGTTTCTTAGGACAATTATTTGCATAATGTCCCACTTCATCACATGTATAACATATGACCCTAGACAAATCTTTTCTAGTGTTATCTTTATGATAGTGCTTTCCTTTAGGTTGACGAGATCTTCTTTTGGTTGACTTGGAGTGTATCGTGAGAGCTTGATCTTCACTTCCCATCTTTTCTTCTCGAGTTGCTATCCATGCTTCTTCTTGAGAACACTCTTCCCATAGTCTGCTGAACTTGACTAAATTCTTTCTAGCACAGATTCCTTGGATGAAAGAATCCCATGACCTAGGAAGGCCATTCAAGGTAGTCATCACAATCTCTGCATTTTCCACTTCTTCATCTACTGCTTCTAGTTGTTCCTTGATCTGAGAGACTCTTGTGAAGTAAGACTGGATTGTTTTTGCATTCTGAATCTTCACATTCTTCAGTTGGTTTCTCAGAGTCATCTTCTGGTTTATGTTCTTCCCTTCAAACAATTTGGTTAGGGCATAAAACATAGCTTTAGGTGTCTTGAGAGAGGACACCTGAGGGATAAGGTGATCCTTGATAGAATCAACAATGATCCTCTTTTCCATAACAAACTTCTTCTTATGCAAGGCCTTAGCCTCATCTCCCTCTAGAACTGGAACCTCCTCATGGATGTAGGAGTCTAACTCATTTTCTTCTAGGACCAAGGAGATCCTATACTTCCAAGCTCGGAAGTTATCAGCTCCCTCAAGCTTTTCATCAAGCTTGGTATGATGAGACATCTTAACTAAGAACCTCAAATGGAAATACAAAATATTTTATATCTTACCAGGTCAAGATGTCGGATCTGAATTTTGAGCTGAAATCCTGCAGAGCTGGTTCAGGAGAAAATTAGGGTTTTGCTTTTCCGAATTTCTGTCCACCCAAATGCTTTGAAAATTATCCCTAACTTCGATTTTGGGGAGGAGATCAATCTGGTCCTGGGCTTACTAAAAAATTCCTCTTCTGTGAAAAGCCCTAATTTTCGGCAGTAGTGTCGGGTCCAAAACTGAAAAACCTCAGAATTGGATTATGCTTCGACAGAAAGATGTGCCCTAAGGAGGAGAGTTATTCCACCTTAATTTTGCTGAAAATATGTGGAGAGAGATCCAAAAAATAGGAAGCCCTAGTTCCCATAGCTACACAGTGTCTTCTTCTGAGGTTAGCTCTGATACCATGTTAGTTTTTCAACATTTAAGCTAGCATTATATGGATCTTTAATTGAGAGAACAACAAGCACAACAATCAAACACAAGAGACAATGAACACAATGTTTCTCCTTGGGGAAACCATAAATGGAGAAAACCCCACAACTTCCTCAGATATAAAATCAGTACACAAGGTAAAACCCCAAAACAGTAAGATGCACTCTCGACAGTAGTAACCTTCTTCTTCTCTAGCCCCAGTGTCTTCTCCTTCCTCAACTATGCACTACACTTGAGTGTGTATGTGATGTGTGCTAAATAGAGAGTCCAACTCTCTATTTATACTAATCCCGACATGACTAAAACCCTACTAGGGCTGACCTCTACTAGGAGAGTCTAATAACCCTAGTGCCCCGGAACTGCCAGGAATTTAACCCTTATACAATCAAAGGGTTACCCACAATGACTTGACATGACTTGTTTACATCATTGATTCTCCTGATTGGAACATCGGGGCATGACATGACATGATAACATCCCAGAATAAACATCGGGTTACAATATATAAGAAATACAAGTGAATACATTCCGAAGTTACAATTACATCAACAAGAACCATCTATCATCTAACAAAAATATTTTGACATTTATGCTGCTTATAGATTCCAAATAATCAACAATAGGGTCATAAATGCCACAAAGAAATACCTATCCATGCTGCTGTTCCAACTGAATGAGAAGAATGCATGATGAACTGCTGATCTGGACTTTTCAGATCATCATCTTCCTCCTCATATCTGTTGCACTCTTCCTTTGTTTTCAAATCAGAAAATTGAGGGCTGCCCTTACTATCTGTTTCATATTCAAATCTATCACATGCTGATATTAAAATCTGTTCATTACCTTTGGTGTTTCCAAAGGGGACAATCTCATCTTCATGACAACCTAAGTCAGTGGATGCATTTGATAGAATTTCAAAAGCATCTGTACTATGGTTATCATCCTGAAATTCATTAATATCTTGGTCACAATAAGAGGTGTCCCCTGTTACAACATACTCTTCATGAATATTTAGTTATTTATTCAATAAATTGAATTCATGATAACATTCGGAATATAAAAGATCAGCTGAAAATATTCCTTTGCAAAACAAATGAAAGGTAGCATGAAAATCTGCCAAAGAGCTGATACTAGAAATAGGAAGGGACCGGTACCAATCACGAGCAATCCCCTCTAAATAATACCAAACGAGCTTGATTTGAACATCCTCATGCACAACTTGCAACCGATGAATAAAGTCATGAAAATCCAGCAAGTGTTCAGCTGGCACTTCCCACTCTTCTCCTCAAAATATAGGAAGACTATTTTCCCATTCATCTCTACTAGGCACTGGATTAGGGTAACTAGAAATATTTGAGAAATCACAAAATGTATACCTCTTTGCTAAGATCTTGTTCATTTCATACCAATGGAGTCGTCAATAGATTTCTGAGCAATGGAGTCGCCACTGAATCCGTCCTTCATGGAGTCGCCAGATAGATGATTACAACCGAAAATGTGCCCAGCCTTTTTCTATCATCAAATATGGAGATTATGTCATCTCCCAAGGAAGCTGAGCTTCTATCTCCTCTCCCGGGCAATGGCACCAATTTGTTAGCTCTCCAGGAAACTCTTCTAGGTTGCAACTCAAAGATGCGTGGTAACTTCAATATTTTTGTAATGGTTTACTCAATGGATCAAGTCAGATGACAAATAAGATATCACTCACTCAATACATGCATAAAATCAACCAAATAGACAAGGCTTCTAACTATCAATGTTCAGAGGGTTTGTAATAAAGGTGAATAGATGAAGAATTCTCACTATGCCGGCAGATTCACACATAAGGCACTCACATATGAATGGCTAATCATAACAATGAAAGATAATTGCAATCCCAACTATCCATACAAATATAGGATGAAAACTATCCTGTTTTAGGTAAATAGAATAAACATGAATTAAACATTCAAGCACAAGTATAGAACAGAAAGAAGATGAAATCTGAACATGTAATGGCAAAAGAGTTTGTATTAATTGATAAGAACATGAGAAGCTTGAATACAAAAAGTGTCTAAGAGTCTCTGAATTTGAACCCTCTACAATTATTCTTCAATGAGCTTAAATAATATATATAAATCAGTTTCAATATCCTCAAAAGACGGATCTGATAACCTCTTTTCCTATCTCAAATCCGAATTTGTGAGGTGGTTGGAAAATGCAGAAATTTCTGGAAATATGATCCTCCGATATTGACCTATATATCTCCATTAAAACAATATTTATCAAAAGTGAGAGAGGTTTTTGGATATTGGTTTGTTATTAGTAAACACCTCTCTCATTTATTTGATATTATTTTTAATTTTCCCTACATATGTATTTCAAAAACATGTTTCAAACAGGGAAATTATGAGATCCAAAAATTAGGGCTCAGAGATGGACTTGATTCTCCCAATATGAAACACCTGTAGAACAAATGAGAGCGGTTATTGTTCTATAACATGTTAGGAAAAACAAACTCTGACCAGTTTGCAAAATGATTATTCAGTCACTCATAATAATCATTTGAAAATGATGACTTTTCATAGTAAAAATGCCAATTTCGGTGGCTTGGAGCGCCTTGAAATTTCGGTCTAAAATGGGGCTCAGAGATGGATTTGGTTCTCCAAATATATGATACTTTTAGGAAAACTGAGAGATTTTATTGATATTTGGTTTATTATGAGAAAAAACCTCTCCAATTTCTTTGATATTCGTTTTCATTTTCCCGACTTATGTATTTCAAAAACATGTGTCAAAGAGGGAAATTCTGAGATCCAAAAATTAGGTCTCGGAGACGGATTTGATTCTCCTATTCTGTGACACGTGTAGGAAAATTGAGAGAGGTTATTGTTCTTTCACATGTCTGGCACAAAATTCTTTTACCTTTTCTCAAAATAATCCTCTAGTCTCCCAGGATCATCATTTGAAAATGATGACTCAGCATAGTAAAATGGCTACATTCCAGAAAACAATTCCTCATCTTGTAGGGGACTTTTGACTACCTTATCAAGATATAAATACATATATGAAAGTACCATTGGAAATATGAGGATTTCTAGTTGTCAATTGACTATTTGAGCATGTAAAAAAGCCTCTCTGCGGCTGAGAAAATTGAGTTTTTCTAAAACATGCTCAGCATTTCCAAGCTTCTGTGCTTTCGGTGGCTAAAATAGCCCTGAATTTCACGCTTTAGCTGCCGAAAGCTATGATTTTGGTGGATAATGAACAGTTGAAATATCTTCCTAAGAAACCGAAACCTGAGTTTTGAATTTTTTTGAAGAAAAAATCAAATGAAATGTTTTTCAAACTTTATTACATACCTAAAGCTCTAAAAAATGAGCCTTAAAAATTTTAGAAATGTATTTTTAAATGAATTCCTATCACCTAAAATAAACAAAGTTGACTAATTTATTTGAGGATATAACATAATGTCTGCTATAAATCCCTTAAATCAGATGCAAAAGGACTAGTTTCAACTTTGGGGAAATGATAGGCAATCTTCTCCAAATGCTATGAAACTAAACAAAATGACTCCAAATGATTTTGTACTGAAAATTAAACTCATATAATACATAAATAACAGCCCATTCATCCATAAAACATTATTAGTTTACTTATCCACTCGAATCCATCAATATTACATTGGTTCACAACAAGGTAGTGGGGAAATGGCACCGTTTCTTCATTGTTTAACATTTTTACATGAAATATTTTGGTATTTTGACCCGAGGCTTTATAAATATGAATAAAACAGTATCAATGGCAGTAAATTCATCACACACACACACACACACACACACATATATATATATATATTAGAGAAACATTCTTTCATTAGAAATCATCAACATTACAATGGCATACATCAATATAGTGGGGAAATGGTCATTGTTTGCTCATTAATAATCACTTTTACATACAACCATTTGGTATTTCAAACCGATACTTTATGAAGATTAAGAAAAGAGTATATTAATATTATTACCATCAGAAATGGAACATGAGAATCTCTCCCAAACATATCAATATCTCCCTAAGTGCGCTTCAGTCCATAGAGCAAGAATATGATGAGGAAACTTGGAATAAATGAAAGAACAAGCTGATATTGAAGTGTCCACAAGATTCCCTGTAGCTTGAAACTATAACTTATGACTCCATTAAATCTCCATGAAAGACCTGAAAGGCATTTCCACACACCAAATTGGATGGGAATCTTTCACCCTTGAAATTGGCTAAGGAAAGAAACTAGTCATCCACTAGCTCTCTCTCTCTTCACAAATGTAAATTTCTCAAATTATCAAAGCTGTCTGCATTCTTTGTTCTTGACATTTATAAATTTTCCAATCTCTCTATGGGTCTAATTTATTCCAAGATATGCATTCCAACTCTACTTAGTAAGAGATTCCAATTAATGCCGCTTGTACAATAATTCCTAGTCGCCCACTTCTACCAACTCACATGTGGAAGCATCTTAGCTTCCCTAACTCCATTGAGAGCCCTATTTGGAGCTATTATTAGCCCTGACATGTCATATATGTCATATTTCAGCCTTCATAACTGATTTGCATCATAGGTGTCATATCATCTTCATCATTGTTTTCATAGAGCTAGGGAATCTAGTCCAAGTGTCTCACTAGCTCCAAAATGCCTCTTCCTCTTCCACGGGAGTTACTCTTCCACTCCAATTCGACCTTAATTGATTCATTACAAGTATATTGACCTTCCAAATCATCCCAAGACCCTTTTTCTTCTTATGGAATCAAAATTACAACAGGAGGATTCCATGTGGCATAGAAAATCTAGCTTGTGTGGGTCCCACATCCTCCATGTGTCTTCATGATCAATTTCCACTTTGATTTTTCTTGTATTTATTTATTTATATCATTTATTAAATATTTATGCCATTATAATGTTCAAACATCATTTTTTGTCCCCCTTATTCCAAATCCCAAAGCTTCCACCCCCAACCTAGGAAACTAGTAATTTTCCTTGGCAATTATTTGACCCTCAGCATCAATTTGACAAACTCTCATGAATATGGAAAATGTGATTAGTCCATTGTGACCCAATGCAAAATTTGGGACATGACATTGAATAGTGGGTGTAGGCCAAGGAATAGAGAATGGTTAATTTGAAGCATTGTCACCAAATTCCTTGGTGATGGTGTATAACCCATATCGAAGTGGACAAAGCTTGCGATGGGGTCCTATGAGCCCTTCTTTCTGCAAATGCAACAAAAAATTATCCCCAGCTTGGAACTTGTGTGGAACCCAATGCTGGTCATGTCGCTACTTGTATTTAGTATTGGATTTTTCCAAAATGTCATGGAACTATTGACATATGTGCTAGATTCATTCAACAAATCTGGTGTCCTTATCATCCTAATATTGAGCATGGGAATATTCCTCCAGTGTGGATGCAAGGGGTAGAGATACATCAATTGGGGTCAGTGGTTGGAGACCTAGGAACACCTGAAAAGGATTTTGACTGGTAGAGCTATGAAGAGATCTGTTATAGCTATGTTAAAAATTTAAGGAAGGCTCTCATCCCATGTGTGGGGATTTTAAGAATTGTACATTATCAGAATATGCATAATAATCCGGTTGACTACCTCCATTTTTCAATCAGTATGGGTGTGGAAGGAAATCGATTTGGTGAGCTTGGTATCCATTAATGACCATAGAATAGACCAGAAAGTGCTTAGGAACCTTATTTCCCTATATGAAATGATAGTTCGTGGTATCCCAAAATGAACCCAAACATGCTTGAAGAAGAGTCTAGTAGTGGCTTCAACAAACATTCTCTTCTTACAAGCTATCAGAATGGCCATCTTAGAGAAGTGATCCATGAACACAAACACACAATCATTACCATGCTTGGTTGAAGGTAGTCCTGACATGTAATCCATGGAGATGGATTCCCATGGCCCATTCGGAGTGGGAAGGCGGGGTGTATAACCCTTTCTTTTGAATGGTTGGTTTCACGATGGCCTAAGTAGTGCAAGATATGATATATTAGTTGACATCTTGTTAGAGTTTGGGCCAATAAAAATACTTCTGTAAGACTACCATTGTCTTCTCAGTGCCAAAGTGCCTTGTCACTCGACTATAATGCAGTTCCCAAATCATCTTTGCACTCTTGCTTGAAGGAACACATAGATGGCCCAAGTGGTAAAACAATCCTTCTTAAAGATGAAAGTATGCCATTGGTGTACCTGGACATAAGGATTGATATATGGGAGCAAATCGAGGATCATTGTCATATAGTTGAGGCCACCAATAGGTCTTGTGGCTGCAAGAGTTGAGAACCATGGTTAACGTTTATATTGGACGTCGATTGAGGCAATCAATGACTCAATTGGTGCTTCCATTATTTATTTAGTGTTCAGCTGGAACTATTGCAAGTAAGTGGAACACTTCTGGTGGTTGTCATTTTGTAACATTCATTGGGTTTTCATTGAATTGCAAGGGCTTGTGATCAGTGTGGATGAATGTTTCTTTTCGAAGGATGTAATGCTTCCATTGGCGGAAAGCTTGGACAATGGAGTATGTTTCCATGTCATAGTTAGGGTAATTACATACTATATTTGAACATGTCTCATTGTGATATGCCACTGGAGGGCCATACTGAGCGAGGTCCCCACCAATGGTGTATTCTAAAGCATATGTCTCAATCTCAAAGGGTTGTTGTAGATTTGGTAAGGTAAGGATGGGCGTTGAACATAAGCGCTGGTTCATCTCCTCAAATGTGTGTTGTTGTGGCTTGGAACATATGAATTTGGCCTTCTATCCAATTTTAGTTACCTGGATAATGGACCAAGCAATATTAGACAATACTAGCACAAATCTGCGATAGAAGTTTGCAAGGCATAGGAAGATGGGAAGCTCTGTGAGAGTCGTCGGGGTCGACCAATTGTGAATGGATTAGATCTTGGAAGTATCTATAGGAACACCATGTTCATCCACAATGTATCCTAGATACTCAACCCTTTCTATTCCAAATGATCAATTTTGTATACTGGCATATAGCTTGTCCCATTGAATTGTAAAAAAACGTCGTTTAAGGCCTCAAAACGGCCCCAAAAATTTGGGACCCAAAAAGCCATAGAAAATTACAAGAAATTTACCAAAATAAAAAACTATTTTGAGCCAATGGAATAGATGGGTGGACACCTATACCCATATGGATCAACAATTCCTCACATTTATTCTTTATTTTCTCTTTTTCTTCTTTTAGTTTGTCTTGAATTTTACCATTTTTTTAGTATTGATCCATCTTTTTTAGAAGAGTTCTTCAAATACTTCCCATGTAGCATTTACTATAGTGTTTTTATCAATACTCATATACCTATCCAATTCTTCATCATAAAATTCAATACTTTCCCTAAATAATTCTTACTAGTTTCCTTTACCCTCATCAACTATTCCATGGGATTTATTTGATATTTATATTCATTTCCACTAAACATAGTATTTCCATTTTTTTTAATTGAATTCTAATCAAACACCTAAAATTAAAACCTTAATATATTGAAACTAATATAAACAAATTAATAGTATTATATCTACAACATATTATCATGTGCTTTATCTTTCCAATGTCTTTTGAATCACCTCAATTGAACATTCCAATCAAAAGTTATGCTAAATTTAAGTTGACATACCTTTTAACACCCTGGTTTAGCTTACTCTCTTGCTTTCAAATATTCCACATGAGGTAAATATTAAAATTTGGACCCTATGACTCAAAATTTTTGTCATGTATTAGCATTATAAGTCTTCTTTTCTATTCCATGGGTTTTACCAAATTATGACAAGCCCATAGAAAGTTATGGTAACTTTTCCAAAACTTTCTGATTTTGGCTTTCTCAAGATAACGAACATGTATAGCATACCACATGTCGTATTGTTCTGATACTATTCTAATTTTTTAACATATATACTATGATCTATCATATTCCACATCCAATTATTGGCACTAAATTTGGATCAATACAACCTTAGATATGCCAATTTTACCTTTAACACTTGTTTGAGACTAGTTTTTTGGACAAGTAAAAAACCCGAAATTCCACATATCGTAACTCATAAATTATAGTGAATCAAAACTTGAAATTTTTAACGCAAGTACTTTTTTGTGTCTCCTCGGGTCCTTAAACAAATTTTTCTCTGAACAATTCACAAAAGAAAAATTATAGCAAAACTAAATGAATGGCTTGTTTGAATGATCCAAGCTAGTGACCATATCCTTTGATACCAAATTTTATGAACCTAAGCCTTAAGATAACATAATATACTACATTACGCACAATGTACAACAATTTAAATGTGGAGAATGAATCCAATATAGTTAGTAGATATTATTTATACAATAATTCCTTAAAGAATAGGAGAACCTCCTCCAAATACCCCAATACATTTATTCATCCAATTCACATGTTCATTAAAATATGACTATATATATATTCACTTATTGCACATGTGGGACCTTATTAGGTTGATCATTATTACATAGACATTTAACCCCATATATTCCTCTCGGGAAATAACAATGGCTCCCATCTAGCTAGACTTCAATTGTTAATTCTTAAACAAAATGTCTTGTTTTTAAATGACTGAGTTGGTTATCAAGTTCTACAAGCATGGATAATGTCATTTATTCTGTCAACAAGGGAAACCCCTAGTGTTTGTTCTACAATATTTCCACACTTTTTATTCCTTTGACTTTCATCGTTTCATATTGTTTGTTCTACAAGATTTCCACACTTTTTATTCCTTTGACTTTCATCGTTTCATATTCTTCGTTGACCCACTCCTTTTTTACTTTCCTTTCTAAATAATTCTTGACATAATGTTAGTTGAATAGAGAAATAATTTCTTTTCCTCTGAGGGGTATAGTTCCATTGAACTCGACACATTGTCTCTAGGAGATTGATCTAGGGGACCCTAGTTCCTTGGACCCTACAGTCATCAATGGAAGGTCTCCTTGCATTCACCAGTGAGTTTTCACTAATGGTCACTGATTGGATGATTCCTTCTATGCTTGAATCATGCACATTATTTGAACTTTGAATAAATGTATCATTTATCTTGTAGAGATGAAATTCAAATGACCCTTTATAGTTTCCTCCTGGAAATAGTTTTTCTTGTTGGTTGTGGATCCCGATCTTCCCAATTCAGAGATTTTATTTCAGCTGTGTTTGGATCCCAACACTTGACGAGGGTTGTGGGGCATATTTCCCCCACCCCCAAGAGGGGGTTCAAGGGTAGCAACCCCATAGAGAAAATTTAGAAAACAATGCCTTGTAAAATGTTGTAATTTCATAGTCATGACTTGGTCAATAATGGGTGATTTACAAGCCCATGGTTTTGGGCATCCTGTGGTATTTTCCCATGTTATTCCCCTATAAAAGGAAGGGATTGTAATATGGCCGTGTATTTGATTGTAGCATTGTAAAACAATCTCCATGATTGCATGAGAGAGATTGTGAGAGAGTGAAGAGGAAGTGAAATGGGGTTGATACAGGTTGTATCCCTTCATTTTTTGGATGATTCAATAATAAAGGACTGGCAATTTCTATGGGGACATGGCCCATGTTGGGTGAAACATGTTATATTTGTGTCTCTCTTGTAATGTGTTTTAATATTTGCATCTTCTTTATTTTTTATTGTTATTGCTCCATGATCCTATTTTTATAACAATTGGTATAGGATCCAAAGGTCTATTTGGATGGTAAAATCACAGGAAGAAAGGGTTCCTGGTTCGAGTAGGAGAAATGGAAGAAGAAGGAAAGTTAAGGTTTGATAAATTTAATGGCCAAAATTACCAAATATGGAAGATGAAAATAGAGGACTATCTATACGAGAAGGATCTATACCTACTGTTGGGAAGAAAAACAAAACAACCAACGACTATGAAAGATGAAGAATGGGAGGTTATTGATAGAAAGGCGCTGAGAAAAATACGACTATGCCTGGATTCTTCTATGGATTTTGATATTTTTAAAGAAAAGACAACGGAGGGTGTGATGAGCACATTTGCTAAGCTCTATGAAAAACCCTCGACTTCCAACAAGGTATTTTGAATGAAACGTTTATTTATTATGAATATGTCAGAAGGTGGATCTATTGTTGAATGTTTAAATGAATTTAATATGATTACTAGTTAGATAAGTGATCCATATGGAGATCGATTTCTACCCATCTATTCCACTGTCTCAAAACAATTTTCCATTGTGATAGTTTCCTATTTATTTTTCTACAGTTTTTTGGGTTCGAAATTTTCGTGGCCGTTTTGAGGCCCTAAACGATGTTTTTGGCGATCCGAGGAGGGGGGGGGTGGAGGGGAATGGTTTTCATTGACATTTGTTTGGACACAATTAAAAGATGTAAATAGTGGATAGACCTTTCCAATGGGATATTGAGCTCCCAAATCAGAGATCGTATGCAAAATTTATGACCCCGGGAAGTTGACTATTCAACTAATTACCTTGGGGCCGTAAACTTTATGAAGATTCATATTTTAGGGTTATGTTTTAGACTTTTGGGGTTCTCTCCCTCATGATTATTATAAATAGGCCCCTTTTGGCCTCAATTTGTATTAATATTGGCACAGATTAGCATAGCATCCACATCTCTTCTCAGAGATAACTACCACCATTCTAGTTGTTATATTTACAACCTGTTCTATTTCCGCCATTTAATAGAATATGTGTTTACTGTATCTCTGATTTCTTTGCAAAATGCCTCTTTTTATGATGCTATATCTATTATTTCATTTTTTTCCCACATAAATTCGGATCACTAATTTCTGTAAAAGTGAACATTGATGATGCGGTTAGGGATATTCTAATCATGTGCTCATTACCAAAAAGCTGGAATGGCTTGGTCATGGCTATAAATAAATTTGTCCTTGGTTCAAACACTCTTACTTTTGATGACGTTGTTGATGTTATTATTAGCGAGGAAATGCAAAGAAAAATCATAGGTTAGACATTGGGTAATGCATTGACCATGGAGAGTAGGGGAAGACAAAGGGAGAGAGGAAGGAGCCTAGGTAATTGTGACAAGTCTAGAAAGGGCAGATCCAAGTCCATACTGGGAAAGATAGAGTGCTAGAACTGTGGTAAAGAGGGCATCCAAAGAAATATTGGAGAGATCCAAAGAAGAAAGGAGACAAGTAATAAAAGACCACTCATGAAGCAAATGTGGCAGGTGATGTGTTACAAGATGCTTTGATTCTTGGATTACATAATACTAGTGATTGCTGGGTAGAAGATTTAGGGGCTTCATGTCACGCTACATCCCATAGGAAATTATTTTATGATTATGTTCTAGGTTATTTTAGACATGTTTTATTGGGGGATGGTGAACCATGTAAAATTATTGGAATGGGTAAGGTACGGATTAAGTTAGATAATGGAAATGAATAGCTGCTAAAAGATGTAAGGAATATTCCTGCTATGAAAATAAATATGATCTCAACAAGGCAGTTGGGAGATAGTGGTTATTTGTCTATGTTTGGAAAAACATGAAGGAATATAACTAAAGGAGCACTAGTAATAGAAAAAGGAGATAGGATAGGTACATTGTATTTATGTCCTCATAAGAGTGATTAATTTATCTTTGTAGCTTCCACATAAACATGTGCAGCATCATGGAATCATAGGCTTAGCCACATGAGTGAGAAGGGGATGCAGATTCTTCACTCAAGGAAATTGCTTCTAGATTTGAATCAAGTAAGTTTGGAATTATGTGAGAACTATGTTTATGGAAATCATAAGAGAGTTAGATTTCTCAGGGTTGTGAAACAAAAGAAGAGAAAAAGTTATAGCTTGTGCATACATATGTATGGGTACCGAATCAGGTACAATCTCTTGGTGGTTCTCATTATTATGTTACTTTTATTGATGATGTAACTAGAAAAACTTGGGTTTATTGAATTAGACAGAAATCTAATGTGTTTTCCACTTTTAATAAGTGGAAAGATTTGGTTGAGAATGAGATAGGAAAAATTTGAAATTTATCAGATCTGATAATGTAGGTGAATCTTGCAACAAGTAGATTGATAGTTACTGTTCATACCATGGGATTCATAGAGAGAATACAGTTCCAAGAACATCACAAGAAAATGGTGTGGCATAAAGGATGAATAGGATGATCATGGAGCGTGCAAGGTGTATGAGTTTGCATGCAGGGTTGCCCTTACAGTTTTAGGTTGATGATGTAGATACTGTTGTTTACTTAATAAACATAGAGTGACCTTCAAGCACTTTGGATGGTGGAATTATAGAGGAGGAATGGATATGTAAAAAGGTAAACGAATCATTTCTCAAATTTTTTTGTTGTGAAGCATTTTTCCATATTGATAAAGAAAATAGAACAAAGCTTGAGGCTAAATCCAAGAAATGCACCTTTATTAGATACATGGTTAATGATTTTGGTTATTGCTTATGGGATTATGAAAATCACAAAATAATTAGGAGTAGATATGTGGTATTCAATGAAAAGGTTATGTACAAATATTAGTTGCATGGAAATAAAAAGGAAAATAAAAAAATAGAGTACACATTGCTTGATGACACTCTCTCTCGAAGAAGGCAACTAGTATGCTAGAATATCCAAAGTTCTTCCTCCTTCCTCTCTTGTAGTCAGAGAGTTGTTTTCTCAAAATCGGGACAACTCCCGAACACCAATCATACAAATCCCCCTACATGCAATCCACTACCAACCTCATTTGGTTCTATGTAGAGAGATGAAAAGAAGATGATCTCGCAACCCTCAGTATGGTACTTGTCAGTACCTGTAGAGGAAGATCACGTATATGTTCAATAGGGATGCAACTCCCTCTCTTTTGGGTACCTGGTGCGTAGTATATATCAATATAGTTTTGGACACTTAGGGGATCACCGCCTCTGGCGGTGCCCTCCAGGTTGACTAGAGCTCCTCGTCATGAAATACCGTCAATGAAGTAAATATCCTCTGAGATAATCTCCAAGGACTCACCTTGAAGGTCAAACAAGCCTAAATCATGGTCCCAGTAATTTATCATGAACTCTAATAGGTGGACATTGGCCCGCATAGGTGATGTGCAAAAGAAATTCAACAACCCACTTGAACATAAAACATTCACAGTGGGGGCATACTAGAGTGCTTCTTGATCCATATCTTCATGCTCACACTCCCTCCACTTAAGCACCATCTTCAAACCTAGCAAAACAATCATTGTGGACCTTTAGTTTCATGTAAAAATTCATTATTTGGACCCTACATATTTATTTTACCCTTCACGCAGCATACACAATGGTTTAGTTAGGCAGGTCGCGTACTGTAAGCGACTTTCCTTCGGGCAGCTCACGTACAGAATGCATGTACGTGATTGTCCTTCAGGTAGCTCGCATACAGAACGCGTGTATGCAAGTTTCACTATAGCGAACCCACATACACATTGTTCCTTGGTTAAGGGCGCTCAAGAATATAAAATTGGGGCCTAAATTTAAAATTTGCTAGGATCAAATTGAAGAGCTTGGGGTGTAGCCTTACCTGACACTTGCAGAATTGGATTTCGTCCACCAGATTGTCCATACCGATCGAATGAAGGTAGAGGTGAAAACTTGCTTTTTATGGCTAAAATTCAAAATGGTGAGTTTTATTTAAGTTTTTTGAACTGTTTATATAAATTATATTTCTTAAGTGGGTTTTTTCCTATAGTTCAAAATTTATTTAACTAATACCGTATCTCTTTTTTCCTTGTAACAGGTTTATCATTGTTCTAAGGTGTATTTTTGCCTATATAGGGTGGTTTTTGTCATTTCACATGTATTTTTGCATCTATACTTACTCCATCTTAAACTTAGCAATCAACATTTTAACCACGGACTATGGTATTTTAAACCATTAGCTCCTTGTCTTTACCATCGTTCTTCCATGGATAGGGCCTTCCTCTCATGAGTATCCTCATGTAGAACCTATATTTGTTTTTTCGATACTCATGCTGCAACTATCTTAGGTATAGGGGAATCCTTTTATCTAATTTTCACGCTGAATAGAGCCTCATTTTGGTCTCTTTTTACAAGCTATCCCTTTCTAGGACTCCCTGCTCTTATGGAGTTTCTTTAGGCCCAGGTCTGACTCCTTAAAACATACTTGACTGTCGAGTTAACTTGTCCATTCAAGCTCGTTAAGAATATGTGAATGGGCATTCGCATTGGTGGTAGGTTATCTCTTTCTCGGACCATGCAGAATAATACGAGAAAGGATCACTCTCTTTTCTACAGAATTGAGAAGAGTATTCTCAGGCATAGGTTTATCACTTTTATAGACTTGAGGGACTAAATTTATGGAAAAGGAACACCCAGTATGAGCTTAGTTTTCTCTTTTTCATGCTCTAGACCTAAAACATGAAAAAGATTCAGAGTGTACTTTATGTCTTTGTCATGCTCATTAAACACTAAAGAACAAGGCATCAAGTTTATTGTTGTAAGCCCCATTTCTCGTACCCAAATGGATCTTTTCGAGTGATCTTGCTTTCCTTCACACTCATAAAACTCAAGCTATATGTTGCTCTCGAAGGAGCGTTGGGTAGGTGGTAATTTAACCTTTTTCGGACCTCCCTGACTAAGTACAAAAAAGGTTCACCTTTTCTTCTACGGAAGTTAAGAGAGTTCTTCTGTGGTATGTTTTATACTTTTCCGGCCTCAGGAGACTAAATTGGACGAAAAAGGACCCCCCTGGAGTCTTCTTTTGGAGTTTTTAGACTCTCTAAATCTGAAAACACCAACTGAGCATGTACTAGTTCGGGCTCATTAAATTCACGAATCAGTGATACTATCAAGCATTATTCTCTCTTCTCTTCAAGCTTGTTAAAAAATGAAGAGAGATCTGAGTTGACTTTCCTCGACTCGTTAAAATTTAACAGGGAAGGTAAGGAAGAAGTTTTCTCTTGGTTTTTAGTTAGTGGCAGCATGTCATCCTTGAACATAGCACTCTCTGTTTTTTCTGATACCCATGTCTCGGTGTTCACTTTCAGTTCAGCTATTACTTCAAGTTTATTACTCCTCCTCTTATCAGTTCTACATAGGGAATCTAATCATGTCTCCTACATGATAGATAAGTCTAGTTGTTCTATCTATAAAGTTAAAAGATGCCTTGGGTCATCTCTATGTCATGCTCACTGTTCAAGGACTTAACTCAATGCCTGATCTATATCCTAATCCCATCATTATTGTATTTGTTATCACTTGTGTCTCCCTTCCTTTACCCAGTTCCTAGTCACTCTTGTGATCTGTTGGAGGATCTATTGCCTTCCATATCATAGTATGGTTCCACATCAGCACTTCCTGATGACGAAGACCTAGAGTTTTGATTATCATACCTCAGGATTCACTTTCATTATTGGTGAGTTCCTTTGCTTCAGTTGTCGATTATCAGGTATTGATTGACAATCTGTTGAATCCACTCCATGTTCGACTTAAACCTACATTTATTCACATGGCTTGGATTGTACCGGTTCTTTTGGGATTTTTATGAAGACCTTAGTTCTCTATCTATGAACTAAGTTGTGCAAGACTATGTCCTATCCATTTACACAACTTCCATATCTTTAAAGACTCATCATTATTGTATATTGTGGCTTCGATCCACCTTTGTAATATACATGGTCTTGTACCCGTACTATATGATGTACTCAAACATTGTAAAGGAGCTAGTGTTCTAGTATATTGGACATAGCATCCTCAGATATGACTTTGTGTATGACATTATTATGTATTTGTTTCAGGTACTACCTCTGCTCCATTGGATTTCTGAGTTCTCCAAAGATAATGATTATAATGTATTTCGGCCATCGCTTCCCTTTGACCTCACACATTATGGGGCATCTGTTATCAACCCAAATGGAACTTCTCCGTCCGAGTGCTGACACTTCATATGTTGGCACACAAAAGGAAAATTATGGATTGAAGGTTGCCTAAACACTATAGATGGGCATGACATGAGATGCATTCACTATCCAACCAGCTTTCCATTTTACCTTTTCATATGTTGAATTCCATACGCGACTATCTCCACAGCAATTGGTGTACATACGTGACTATCTCCACAGCATTCCACGTACTGTACACGAGTATCTTCATTGCAACCCGCGTACAGATCTATACGCGGGTTTCCCTTATAGCAACTCATTTGTCATACATGGGTTTCCAGTATCAATACTCGCATACACATCCATTTGACATTAAAAATAATAAAACACGATTAGTGGAGATTTTTAGAGCCCTAATCTTTAACTATCTCAACTGTCTCAACCTCCTCAACCTTCGAAACTGCTCTATTTCCTAAAGTATAAGTAGAGGCCTTAGGGAGGGAATTAATCAATCAATCTTGGAGAGAAAAGTTATGCTGGTGGTATATCTTCAGAAGTCTTTAGAGCAGCAGAACTTAGAATCCTTTGGTTCCAGAGGAGTCCTTGTTTCAGGTGTTGGGTTGTACACTTATATCATTCACTATTGTTAATAAAGAGAATTCTTCTTCCAACCTTGTGTTGAGTCTCTTTCATGTATCATTGTTTGATGAATATTTTTGATTAAGCACTCTATATATTGTTCATCTAACTTGTTATATATACATGTATAAGATTGTACTTGGATAATTGTTTCTTTGCAGGTGAAGGAGGTGCATCCTTGAAAGCTTTGGAGAGGAGTAGAGAGGGAGAAGACAAAGCTTGGATCAACCGTCGTTAATCGGGTGATTCCACCATATCTTCCTATTTCCTTTTTGTACTTTAAAGCTGATTGTCTGCAAGTTTTAGAAGTACGTTGGTAACCCTAGACCCTCAGTTATAAGGGTGTTTATTCCTGAACAACTAACTCCCTTAGAAAACTTGATCTTTGGTAACCCTATGACCATGTCTTTTTCACTCAAATAAAAAATATACTTGTAGTTAATATGGCCAAATATGGCTTGCTTCATTAGCATGAGTAAGAAGAGAAGAGAGGTTTGAGTAGGGTGGAAAATGGGAAAACTTGTATACCTTCGAAGTGTGATCAATAGTACCTTTTTCTATGACTTTACCATTCGAAATATCAGTGATTTCAACTTCATTAGGGAGAAGATGAGTTTCTTTGGAGACCCAGTGTGAGTCATCTGATACAATGACAAGAGATTAGAGGCAAGACCTGGAACATACAACACATTACTGAAATTACCATGGTTAATATCAATCCTACCCTTTCCCATACTGTCAGTCAGAGATTTATCTCCCAAAACTATTGGTGTAACTTTCGGCATGTCAAGAGAAGAGAAGATATCTTTTGTCAAAACCATATTTCTGGAAGCTCCAGAATCAATGATGAAACTAGGTGAGCTTGAGGTGCCAGCAACCAAGGCATGCACTCTCTCCTTGTCTTCTGAATTTGATCCTCCTTCCATATTCTTTGAGCAATCAGGAAGGGAGATGTTGTTCTTCTCCAAGAGTTGGGTCAACATGTCTATCTACTATTTCATATAAGAGATCTCAGGATGATAGCCCTTACTACAGTATGCACACTTGCTCATTTCTCCTTTGTTCTTCTTCTTCTGGGGGTTCTTCTTGGATCCCGAGGACTCCTCTTAAAACTTTTCCTTCTCTCTCTTTTTCTCAGGTGGATTTTTATATTTTTTTCTTTCTTTTTGAATCCACCTTTGAATCTCCAGCAATCAAAGCTTGGTCTTTGGAAGGTTTTATGGTGCCCATCATCACCAATTTATCTTGCTCTTGAGTGAGGGATTCCATGAACTCAACAAGCCTAGGCATCTTCCAGGTTCGAGCTGTCAATTTAGTGGCATAGAAGGTTGAAAAAACACTGAATAGTCAGGACCAAGCTTTGATATAATGGTAAAAACTAGTTTGTCCTCCATCTTTTCAATCCCACATTGTTTTAATTGCAAAACAAGGGCCTTAAACTAATTGGTCAAATAGAGTTGCAATGATTCAAAGCTACTAGGATTCAAGGAGATCAATTCATTCTTGATTTGATGTCCTCTCATCTCATCTGTATTTCCAAAAATATCTTCAAGATTCTCCCACAACTCATTAGGATATGTCAATGAATCAAGATGAAAAAGGAGGTCTCTTGAAATACTCAGACACAAAAGACCATAGGCCTTATCCCTCCTGTTGTGCCATTTGATTTTCTCCGCGCTGCATTGGGATTTTCCTTAGTAGACATGGTAAAATTGTAGAGACATTTCTATCTCAAAAATATCTCCATATTAGCTTTCCATTAAAATAAATTGAATGGACTCAAGATGATCCTTTGAGATTGGTCCATATCTCAGCTCCTGTGCCCTTCAATCAGCAGAATATGCTCCCAATCAGTGATGTCGAACCTGCAGTCACAATTTTGAAGGAGAGAAATTGATCCACAAAGGCTCTAATACCATGTGAAAATTTAACCCAAGAGATAGATCAATTACACTCATAAAATTGCTAATCAAACATGCAAAATTCACACAAAAGGAGACTGAAATTGGAGCATAACTTAATCCTGTATTGAATAAGTGTACATTAGCCAACCATATGAAGTAATAGGCTGCTCAAATATATAATTACATGAGATATTTGAAAGCACTAGGTTTCTATTCTAATTGGTCAAAAATCATGCTTACTAAAACAAGACAAATCCCCCATAGGTGCAAAAAGGACTTTCCAAATCCATGAAGATCCTCACGAATTAGCTAAAGCAAGTGGGAAAGATAATATGTGGTGGAAATAAAACTCATTCATGCTTTTGCATGGAGAAAAGGAAGGAGGATGATGTGGTAAAAAAACAAGGCAAGTTCCCCTAGACTAGATTTTCCTTTATGCCTTAAAACATATGTAAAGCAAGGCAGCTTTCAGAAAAAGCAGATGCACTTTAAGGAACCGGGAATAAAAAATACATGCTAAATATGTTTCCAAGATGATTCCAAATCACTCCATGACGAATTTTAGCAAGTATTGAATTCTAGGAACATGTAGAAGTCAACTAGTATAGAGAGGGAATCTAGGATTCTAGGAATAAGACAAAAATGATTTAATTAATGTCAAATATGGGTAACTATGGGTTGATTATTCTAACAAATAGATTCTTCACTTACCTGACATAAACTGCATCTACTAGGTCTTGACCATCCCTTATTTTTAAAATTTTCCCAGTTATTTATATGATTCCCCAAGACGAGCCACATAAAGCAATGAATATTTAAGGGGATCACACATTTCGAGATATGTTTTAAAGTTGTGTTAGTAGCTGGTTGCAAATAAGATAAGAAAATAAGTTCATATGCAAGTCTGGTTGTAACCTATCCTGAAACCGAATTGTGCGTCCAAATCAAGGAGTCATTTTTCTCATTTAATCAAATCCCCCCTGTGGGAGAGACCATTAATGTAACATGACCATTTTGTCTTCCATCTACCACCCAAGTCCAAGTCTTCAACTATCAACCAATAAGACTACTCACTTGAACCACCTCCAGTGTTACGGGAATTTTGGAGAGAGCTGATGGCATAGTCCAATAAATAATATCAAAGATATTCAGAGAGAAAGTAGAAAGATTCCTTACCAAAAATCGACTCAATACCTAGTCTGATGCAGCTTCCATTTTTGATTTTCCATCCCATATTCATGCTAATCCAAGAGAGGGATCTGATAAAACCGTTCTGGAAATAGGAGGTACCTCTAACAAAGAAACTCTTCTTGTGTAACCATTCTTCCAAAGATAAGTCTTTGAGGTATTTTTTACAAATAATCTTATGCCAGATTCCTGTACCTTTCAATGATGTCCATAGAATATTCAATCTAAGTGATGTGAAGAACTGGTCTAAATATTTTATATTCTAACCCCCAAACTCCAGAGGCTTGGAGAGCATGTGCCACTCAGCCAAATTCATCTTGCGATGATCAACAGTACTTCCTCAGAGGAAAGAAAAAATACAGTGATGGATACGGTTCAGAATGGTCTTAGGAACTCGCACCAATGCAAAGCAATACACCGGTATACCAGTCAAAACAACCTTGTTAAGTATTAATTTGCCACCTAAGGAAAGGACCCTGTAGGACCAAAGGATGATTTTTTTTTCAAATTTTTTGATAATCCACCTGCAATCATTGATGCCATATCCCAGGGGTTTAAGTCGATATCCAAGGTATTTGAAACCTACCTCGATAGGATCCATTTTGTAGGGGAAAATAACTGAGATATTTTCTAAGACTCTTGCATCAAATTCATTGAAAAGAAAGGAGGATTTTTCCACACTAATACACCTCCCAGAAATGGTGTTGTAATCTCACAGATCATGTAGGGTTACCAATAATACACATAGAAACATAACAGATACAATAGACAAGAATAGATAAGGAAGTAACATATTATATTATATTACATGAGGGTCCATACATATACAAAGCTGAACCAACTTCTCATCTGGCTCAACAACCTAATATATATGATTACAAACGGTTGCAAATAACTACCTGTCAGTTTGGTCAATCGACACGACTTCATGCAGCTGACCTAATCTCTAATTAATCAACTATTTGACTAGTCGGCTCACCGAATAGCTCCTCCAACATCTCCCCCAAGAACAAAATATTTCTTCGTCCCAAAGAAACAGGGGAGGTACTCAACAATGTACTATTTAAGGTAGTTACTTCTACTATGGTTTGTCTTCATGGACTGTGTAGTCAGATAGTTGGCCGTTTCTGCACACATACTTTGATAATGGATTCTGCTATAATGACTAGTTGGTGCTGAAACTCTGACCAATTCTATAGCACTTTTTTGATTTTGATAGTCAAGGTTGTGATTTTTGACAGAGTTGACATCTCCTCCTGGATGGACAGGTCTGTGATGCTTTCCATGTTGGGCCCCATAGATTGAGCCTTTTCTTCTGCTATGTCCAATAGTCTCTTCATCTGTGGACAGATTGTGTCTAGTATGTTGAGGCTTAGTAGTGCTTTTTGTATCCACTAATGTGCCTGTTTTTCTAGTTTCTATAATTTGGTTGTTTCCAATACAATCTGGTCTTATATTGTATTCCTCATTGTTTCTTCACGGCCTCGCCTTTTTTCTAGTTCTTGGATTTTCTCACGAGTTTGGCGGGTCTACTGAAATACCTACCTGTAGTAGGTGGGCCAATTATAGAGAATTTCTTTGGTAAGGATAGACTCTTCCAAGTGGTCCTACAGTACCTTATGAGCTTCAGAGAATGCCGTGTACTGCTGCCTTAATAGTCTGGATGTTTCTTCTTTTTGCTTTGCTTTTGTATTTTGTAGATGTGTTTGTAGGGTCGACACCACACTTTCAAATAGCTGATATGATTTCTCCAGTGGCTTGTCAGTGTCGGCCTCTATTGGTCCCAGTATTACTATTTGGACTAGACTTCTGCATTTTGACAGGAATTCAGTTTGCTCTTTCTTAGTGCTGTCAAGCTGCTCTCATCTAGTCTTGCTTCTTATTGCTGCTTCTGTGGTGAGAGTTTTTAATAGTTGACCCAACCCTCCATCTCTCAATTTCATTGTGTCGACTGCAGTAGTCGATACTAGTTGGTTGAGGTGGATCACTATCAGAATTTCATATTTGTGGTGTTCCTTTTTCTTTTTCTTTTTGTCTTTTCTCTTCCTTTTATGTCTATGTTGGTTTGCCTATGGTTGATTTTCAGGCAACTGATTGCTCAGCTGCTGATCTTCGTTGGGATGAAATTCATCGGGTGAGGGAATTTCTATCTAAACCTCTTGAGTGGAGCTTATATCTCGATGTGTATCTAGGGGAGTTGAAATAGGTGGTTCAGGGTTTGGTAAAGGTTCTGGATTGGGGGGTGGTGATGGATGTGGTGAATGGTCCGGTGTAATTGGTGTGGTCGGGATGTTTTCAATCAACGAGGGATATTTGAGTTCTGGTGGTGAGTTGGATGGATCATTAGAGAATAGGTTGTCAATCACCTGGTTGATTGCTAAAGTATCCTCCTGGTTATCTTCTTCTGAGTTTGTTACTGGTTCATTAACTAGTAACAGATGGGGTAAAGGATGAAATGCATCTTGCGACCGTTTGAGATGTCTTGTTAGGGTTCCTTAAGAATATGGATTTGATAGTTCCCACAGATCTTGGTTTCTGGGGTATTTGGCCTATCTGCTGTGAGAGGGTTTGGCGTACTGAGCTAGACTCAATTAATGAACATTTGGTGGCAATTTTTTGGGCAGATGTAAATAATTTAGGGAGCTTTTCAATGAATTCCTGGAAGTCACCATCATGGTCGAACCATTCTTTTAGGGTTTCGGGCATGGCATTTTTACAGATATCGATAGGGATGATGGTGAATATCTATGGGATATATTCTTGTGTGACTTGGGTGGGTGATGGGAGTGGAGGGGTAGAAACTAAGTCAACAATATTCTCATCGACTACAGGGTTTGTAGTTTTTACCTTTTTCGGTCTTCCTTGTTTCGCTCCTGCATCGACAGACTGCTTAAACTGTGTCTCAACTGATATTTTGTTTGCTGCAACATCTTCTATGATGTCAAAAATAGTAACCAAGAGTTCTTCTTCGTCTTCTGATTAAGAAAGGATAAGCATACACTTCCTTTTCCCTTTTTCCTGATTTGTTTTCTTTTTCCTTGCGGCTGCTATTTCCTTTGATATTTTGTTTAAGTTTTCTTTTGTCATAACATACTCTGGATTATTTGATTTGATGTATTCTTCTATCTCTTCTCCTCCCTCCTGTTGATGAGCCAGGATGATACTCTGTTCTGTTGGTACGACCACCTGATGTTTAGTTGGTACACTTCCAATTTGGATAGGTTGTGACACAGTCATTAGTTGAAGCTTGCTGTTATACTCTGTCGGTATATCTTCCAACATGAAGGTATTAATATATAAGCGGAGTTCATAGTCCTCCTCTTTTTCTTGGTCGATCAAGGGTTCTTCAATTTGTTGATTCATTTCTTTAGCACTTATTGGTATCGACAGCTTGGTATTGGATTGTCGAGCTAGCTCTTGGAAGATCTCATCGACTGTTGGGTAATAGTCGAGAGGTTTTGCTTTTGCTTTCACCCCCTACATGTACCAGAGTGCAGTGTAGTCAAGCTCTAGTTGAATATGTGCAGTTTTTGGTAGACTTCTTCGGATGTTCTGAGGCACCCTTCATCTAGTTGTTTGGACTTTTAGAGTCCGGAACCAATTTTCTAGCATTACTTTTCCATTTGACAGTTCTTTCAGTGTTCCATTCTGTGAAAATGGTTTGAACTGCCACATGTGATATTTGTAAGGTTCTTGGAACTGCTTATCTCCGACTGGACATAAGTGGTACATGGCTATCCAAATTATCAATGATGGGAACTTGATAATTCCATTTGAATCCTAGCATTTTTCACATATGATCTTGAGCATGTCGGCGACATACTGAGCCCAACAGTAAATTTTCCCTGTGTCTACTATTGTGTTGACTGCTTCCAACATTCTAGCTTCAGATCACTCACCCATCATGTGGGGGTGAGTCCTGTCACTATGATTTTGGAAACTATCTGCGGTGTCTGGGCTTGTATTTTACTAATCATTATCCCTTTCGAGTTCTCTCCTGATGATGTCCCTGCTAGTCATTCTACTAATCCATATTTTATGCCGATAGGGATAGGTTTTCCCTGGTTTGAAAGACTGGTAAGCTTGTATATGACTTCGTCGAAAATTTCTATTGGTTTGTCGAAGTAGTATTTTCCATTGTGGTACCGGCTGATGATAAATTTTACAACGGTTTCTTTTGCCCCACCGAAACTCGCCAGCAAAGGTGTATTCATGTAACTCATAATGCTACTGTGGCTTATTTTCTCTACTTCTTGTGTCATTTTCTTGTCCACATAGGCCCACTCTTTTATTTTTGCCAATGTATTTTCCCATGTAGTTTCCTGTACCTTTGCGTTCTTAATATTTCTCAATATCCTTACAAGTGGGGTTTCGACGAATTCTAATTCTTTTATTTTGGCAGCTGCAGATCTTGTTTGCTTGGGGGCCATTTTGTCGGTCTCTTGGTCGGTTTTCTTTACAGGGTTTCTGCTCTCAAATTTTTGAGTACTTGGTTTCTCTATTTCTTCAAAAAATGGTAAGGAATCTTTTTATGACATAGTATTTATAGGTGGAGCGAGTGGTGAACTTGTTGATGAAGGAATTAATGGCGGAAATGATGGTCCAGGACGGTCGATTAAGGTCACGTTTAATGAATTCTAGATTTGGTTCTCCTTACGACCATAGTCATGAAGGCATGATTTGACCTTTGGAGTTGTGTGTCGACATCGATCTTGAGGGTGGTCGATGATGGCTTGTCGATGGTAGGGATGTCGGTTGTCGAAGTGCGGTCTACTATTTCTTTCAAACTTTCCTGTCATTTTGGCTTTATGATTGATGGTTCTTTTTGTTCTTTTTGGATTTTTTATATTTTTATAAGTTCTTCTAGACAGTTATGGTCATTTTTTTCTTTAGATTTATTTTTGGTACCATATTAGTCGGGCACCATTAACAAGTTTCCAAAATACTATGCCTTGTAACGTCCTTAGTCGGACTGATCCGTTGGAATGAATTTCTTCGACAATGTAAGGTCCCATCCATTATGTGTGTAGCTTTTTGGGTTTTCCTTTCACTCGACTGTTATACAGTAGAGCAAGATCTCCTATCGACAATTTTTTTTTTGATGTTTTGATCATGCCAAGCCTTCTGCTGCTGCTTTTGAATTTCTTGATGTTGTATAGCAAGTAGTCGATGTTCTTCTATTTTTCCTAGTTTCATCAGTTGGTCCTTCTTGCCTTCTTCGACATCAATGTGTAGGACATCTGCTATCATAGGTGTTTGTTTTTAGAAATGCAGTGGGATGATGGCTTCTTGGCCATAGACAAGTCGAAATGGTGTTTGGTCTGTCAATCATTTGTATGCTGTGCTGTAAGCCCATAACACTGCTGGTATTTTCTTATCCCAATCATCCTTGTCGGTATTGCATATTTTTGTTAGAACCTTTGTTAGTGTTTTGTTAAATTCCTCTATTTCTCCATTCGACTGAGGGTGATAAGATGTACTTTGTCGGTGGTTAATTTTGAACTGTTGTGTCAGTGTTTTGATGGTTTTCTTAATGAAGTGTGATCCTTGGTCACTAATTAAGGTTATTGGGCATCCAAATCTAGTAATTATGTTTTCATAGATAAAATTAGCATCTACCTCACTAGAACAAGTTTCAACAGGTTCTGCCTCTACCCATTTGGTTACATATTCTGCTGCAGTTATTATATATATTGCACTTGTTCTTTTTGCTAGTATTGGGAATGGTCTTATGAATTCGATGGCCCAAATTTCAAATGTTAGACTTGGGTTTACTGATATCAAGGGAATTTCTATACTAGGAATAGGTTGACCCAGTTGTTGGCATCGATCACATTGGTTAACAAACTTCTTACAGTCCTTGTACAGTGTCTTCCACCATAGCCCTGACTGTTGGATTTTCTTGGCAGTTGTATCTGCTTGGAAATGTCCTCTCGCTGGTCCATAGTGTGCTTCATGCATGATATTTTCTCTTTCGTGTTCTAATACACATCACTGGAGGATGTTGTCTAAGCCCATTTTATATAAAAATCCATTTATGAGGCTGTATGGTGTAGCCTTCATAGCTAAGATTTGTTTCTTTTTCATGCTCATGCCCTCTGGTGCTTGACCATTCTCTAGAAATTGTGCTCTTTCCTCTAATTCTGTTGGGACAGCTTCTATTCGAAATAAGTGTGTGTTTGGTAGGTCATCCTCGACTCTTTTTAGCTCCTCGCACATGTCTATTCTTGACAAGTGGTTGGGTTCAACATTTAATTTTCCTAGTCTAACGATGACTTCGAATTCAAATTCTTGGAATAGTAATAACCATCGAAAAATTCTTCCATGATGTAAAGGTTTGTTTACGAGGTATTTCAATGCTTGGTGGTTAGTATAGAAGATAAAAGGGTTGTCTAGTAGGTAATGTCGATAATTTTTTAGCGCAAAGACCATACCTAATGCTTCCCTCTCCATTGTCGAATAGTTTCCCTCTGCTTTGTTTAGCTTTCTGCTGCTGTATACTATTGGATAGTCCATTTCATCGTCCTTTGGTTGCGTTAAGATAGCGCCTATTTCTAGGCCTGACGCATTGATATGCACATGGAATTTGATCGACCAATTCAGGAATTTGAGGATAGGTGCTTCGAATAGTTTCCTTTTTAATGTATCGAATGATATATTACATTCCTTTGTCCAGTCGAACTCCTGATATTCTCTTAATAGTTCTTCCAATGGATAGGTCATATCTAAATAATATCTAATAAATTTTCTATAGGATCTAATATGTCCCAGCAGTACCCTGACCTATTTTGGATTCATCGGTGGTTTCAAGTCAAGGATAATCTTTATTTTGGCAAAGTTGACCTTGATGTCTTCTTTGCATACAATGTTTCCTAGTAGTATTCCTATAGGATTTATGAATATGCCTTTCCTTATGTTAAGAGATAACTAGATTTGTCAACATCATTCCAGCATGAGCCTTAGCCATTTCCAATGATCTTTAAACATGGAGTAGATCTTCCAATCATAGAAATATACTGCCATCATTTTGTATATGTATTCTTGAAATGTTTTGACAACAATTCTTGAAAATACTGCATGTGCATTTTTGAGACTAAAAGGCCATTAGAGGAATTTTGAGGTCTAAAATGGGCCTCCTAAGGAAAATAATAAAATAATAGTTAAAATAATAAAATAATAAAATAATATTTATTAATTTTGGAGGAAAAAAGAAAAAACTACTTTTTGTGTTCGTATTTTCGACATATCTCCATGTGTTTTTACTCAAATTTTGATCGGGAGAGCTCGTTGGATGTATAATTTGATTTCGCATCCAATGAGTACACACATTGCATAATTTTGATGGACCCCACAACCCCAAAGACAAGAAATACCTGAAAAAATGTGATGATGACATCTTCACATTTTTTCAGGTATTTCTTGTTTTTGGGGTAGCAGGGTCCATAAAAAGTATGTAGTGTGGGTATTCGTTAAATGTGGAATCAAATTCCACATCCAATGAGCTCTCCTGATCAAAATTTGAGTAAAAAATAGGGAGATATGTCGAAAATACGAACACAAAAAGAAGTTTTTTTATGACAAATACGTCAATTCAACCATTATGGTTGACTCATTTTATTGGAATCCTATTGGTTCTTAAATTCCAACTCACAAGAACTTATTGTTGGTGCGTTTTCTTATAAGGCCCATTTTAGAGCCCAAATTTCCTCTAATGCATAACTTTGTAGGCGAATGAGCAAAATTCACATACGAATGTGGTATTTTTCTGATCCTCTTTGGCTATTGGTACTTGGTTATACCATGAGAATTCATTTGTAAATGAGTAGCATTCAGGTCGTGCAACTTCATTTAAGATTTCATCTGCATATGGTGTTGGGAATGGGTCTGTTAGAGTGACTTTGTTTAGTTCTCTAAAATCGACATAAATACTCAGTTTTGTTGGGTCATGTTTCTTTAGCTAGACGACCATTGGTCTTTCCCATTCTGACTGGTCGATAGGGTAGATCATTCCTGCTGTGAGCATATTATCGATCTCTTTCTTAACTATCTCTTTGTATTTATGAGATAATTTGTATGGTCTTTTCTTTACGGGTCGGACATCGGGTTTGATGTCGATCTTCATTTCGCCCATTTCATGGACTAGCCCTTTGAGATCTTTATTGTCTCAAGCAAAAATATTTTGGAATTCTTTCAATAGGTTTACTATTTTAGTCATTTTCGCTTCACTCCAGTAATCACCAATTTTTTCCATTTCTGGTCATTGATCATTTGATATGTCAAACTCTTTAGTTTTAACTTTGGCATCCAACCATTCTGGTGCTTTGGCTTCATTGATCGATCAACTCCCTTCTTTGAACTATGATAATGTAGTAGGAATTCTGCTGTTGTCATTCGGTCGGTGTCTTCTTTGTCGGTTGTGTTGACTTTAAGTACTGTTCGAATTGGTTTTGTTGTTTCTGAGTGATATGATTTCCATCGAAAGATTTTTCCTTTCATATTTTCATTTTCCATTTGCAGTCTTGTCGACTGTGGTATTCTGTTGGTTTGAATGTTATTGCATGATATTTACGATCAGTCATGGTTTGGTATCAGACTATTGTTCCTAGTTGGTTCTATGAATGCTTTTATCTGATTTGCAGTTTTGACTAGGTTTTCATTTTGTGGTATAAAACTAAAGTCCTTGATGAATTTTTCTCTAAGTTCATTCCATTGGAATGTTTCTCCTCATGCTTCTTCCATTTTATACCATTTATTTGGTAAGTCGTCTAGCGTTGAGGGAAATAGGTGTGGCCATGTATGTTCATCTTTATAACCAAGTCTTCTCCATTCTCCTTCTCATGTTCTTATGTGTTCATCTGGGTCTTGTCCTTGGATGAAGACAAGTATTTGTGCCTGTTTAGTCAGCTTCCTTCCTCCCAATCTTTCTACGAAGTAAGTCGAAGCAGTTATCCAAGTCTGTAGTATTGACTGATGGGTGTCCCGCCATCGAGTAGATTGTCCTGTAAAGGTTTCTACTAGGATTTGTAGTCAGCCATGTTCACCTAGGTTCTTAGATACTTTTTCTATATGCAGAACTGGGGACTCTCTTTCTTTATACCTTGGGTTTTGTCTGATACTTGTATTTGTTGGGGTTAAGGTAGGGTATTCCCTAGTTTTTGTTTTGAATATTTTTGGCATGATTGAGACTGAGAAGCATTGATGCATTGGTTTTTTCTGTATAGATTGAATGGTCCAACAACCCCTTGCTTTAGTTTCGAAGTTTTCAACTTCCCAATCATATAAATCTGCATCCGAATGATATCCTACTGAGTCTTGGTTGCCTAAGTGAAGCTCACCATAGATATTGGGTTCAGTGTAGTCTTCGTTATTTTGAATTTGATATAATTGTCGAATGTCAACTTCTTCATCGATGGGTTCAATCCAAGGTTCACCTTGGGAAGGATGAATAGGGATGATAACTTTCTATCCATTCCCTTTTAATTTTATCCTTTCTTTGTCTAAAGATATTGATGCTTTCATTTTTCTTTCCCATGGTCGACTTACTAAGGCTGGGAAGGAGCGGGATCCTTCTTTAGGGTCGATGATTTCAAAGTCAACTTTGGTTGATATTCCTTCTATTGTTGTGTCGACATCTCTCCAAACCCCAATGGGTTCGATAAGCCCTTGGTCGGCTAACTTGAGGTATATACCTGATTCATATAGTAGAGGTCTATAAAACTAATCCCATGTATCTCAAGTCATAATATTTACTTGTGAACCGAAGTCAAGTATGACTTGTCGAACATGGTATCCTTTGATTTCAGATCGACAAGTGGGTCGACATCGCTCTTGTCTTTTTTGGTTCAGAATGCATATATTTTTGGTTTGTTTTTCTGTATTATTACTGTGATTCATATTATACAGCAAGTCAATGAATTGAGATACCTATTTATCATCCTATACTAAACATATTAATTCTTTAACTGTGTTTTATAGATTGTCATTGACTTCTTCTTGCCTATAAAATTCTTTAAACATATCTGATGCGTCGTTATATAGTCATTTTTTTTTTGTCGGATTAGGATAATCATTCTTTTCTTTGATTTTACTTATACATGGATTATCATTTCCAAATTTTGTCCCTTGTCGGGTTACTATGTGCAGGTTCTTTGTATTCATTACATCATGTTTTTTAACACACGACAAGACATTAACATTTTTCTTTTTATTAATATTGTCGAGCATGGTGGGACAGTCCTCTAATGAGTGATCACCCACACCACAGCTAGTACAAAACTTTAAATTAGTTCCGTCCTTGTATGGACTGTATGCATAGCGATGTCCCTCTTTGTAACATGTAAAGCACTAAATGGGCCGTCGTGGTCGATTGTCGTGATTTCCAAAGAATCGTCCCTGACCTCCATATCCTCCATGACGGTTGTTGAATCGACGCTCATATTGACAGCCTTCATATCTTTGATTATTTGATTCATTTTGTTCATTGTTCCTTGAAGTGTTATCATTGTTCTGTGCGACTACATCTGTTTGGTAGACTGCTTGATAGTTTTTTCGATTCTTCAAGTTTCAGTGGCAGTCAGCAGTTGAATGACATTTTACCTTATATATTGCACACCATGATGCTTTTCCATTTTCATGTTATATGGGCAATATTTCATTGTATGTTCTCCATGTTCTTGGAAAATGTCATAGAAGCATTTTGTCTGAACAAACCGAACGTCCTGTCGACTTATGTCTTGTCGACAGTTATCTTTAGTGTGTCTGGCCGCGGAGCATTTTGTGCACCAGACATATTGATTCTTGAGGTTCATCTCTTTCAAATATTTTTGCATGATTTTTAGCTATTCTTCTAGCTTGGTATCGATGGGATACCCTTGGAAATCTTCATCCATCTCTACTTGCAGAGATTTGGTAAGTGTGTCTTCATATGTTTTAAATGTCTCCAAGCTTATGTGCCGCTGGATTTTCTGTGATAGACCTGCAAGAAATCACTGAATTAATAATTGTTCATCAATTACATAGTCTAGTTGGCTGAGGAGTTCTTTCCATCATTTTTCGTATTCCCAGACAGAATCTAGTGGTTTCTGAGATGTTGTTTTCATCTTTTTGGCTGCCAGATGTTTTGCTTTTGGAGTTTTGAAGAAAGACAAGAATTGTGCTTTAATGTCTGCTTTGGATGCTTGGGGATTTCTATCGATATAGGTCATATACCAAGTTAGTGCTCTTTTTCGAAAAGCACCAGCAAAATGTGCCATTTGTCGTTCTTCGACCGTAACCTAATTTTCCTCCCATATTGACTCATAGCCGAACCAATGTCATCTAGGGTCTTCATCACCCTTGTAGAGAGGGATATGTGCTGATCCATTACCCATTTTTGTATCGTAGTCATTGTCTCCTTTAGGAGGTGGTGGTGGTGGGTGTACTGGGATGTTTTGTTTCTCTCGTTATTTAGAGTTGTTATCGATGAAAATTTCGTTCCCATTGGTAGTTTTGTTTGTTGTTTCTTCTCCGACAAGAAGTCGGTTTGGGATGACTTCTTCTATCGATGTCAAACTACACTGATTTGTCTACAGGTCTGACTATTTTGAATTTTGCAAAGCTATGTTTGGAAGGGGGGGTGCTCCTTCATGTGTCGGGTAGAGCAAGTGGGATAAAGTGTTACCCTTTGTAGAAGGAGCAAGTCAATAAGTCGACTTGAACGAGGAATGAATTAGTCCATCAATCGACTAAGTCGATGAGCCGACTTAGTCGATCAGCCGGCTAAGTCAATGGGCCGACTTAGTTGATCAGCCGACTAAGAAGGTCGACCGACTAAAATAAGAGCTTAGGTCAGCCAGCTAAGGTCACGTCGGTTCACTGAACCAACAGGTAGTTATTTTGTAATCATTCTGTAAATCATATATATTAGGATGTTGAGCCAGATGAGAACTCAGTTCAATTCTTTGCATTGTATGGACTCTTTGTAATATTATAATATGTTTTAATTCTACATGTTCTTATCACTTGTCTCTGTTTAGATTTATATATGTTTTAGTGTGTATTATTGGTAACCTTATGTGATCTATGAGATTACAACATTTGTTTCGTTGCTGGTAGTACACGACTGGAATGTATGCCAACAAATGATACCAGAGCAAGAGATTAAGGACTGGTGGAATCGTAAAATTGTGAAACTACTTGCAAAATTACACATGAAGGAACAGATTAACAGTCGCACAAGCAAAATAATTTTTTTTCACAGAGATGCATGAAAAGTTTGTCAAATCAGTGCCCCAACTTTTGAAGAAATTCCTGGGTGAGAAAACCGGACAGGATTAAAGAACAACAGTTGCTGGAAAAACTGATCCAACGATGTAGAACAAACTTGTCCGAGTGGTTTGAGAAAATCGTCGACGACTTCTGTGAGGAACAAGCAATCGAAGACAGAACTTTGGTAGAAACAACAAAGGAGAAATTTTACATAGACCTCATCGAACAATTTCTATGTTCCCTACCGACCTTGCTGTTCAAATTTTTGATCGAAAAAGGAGTAGCACATATCGTCGAACCTCGACCATCACTTCACGAACTACCAACAAACTCTAACTGGGCAAAGAAGTAGAGGAAGTGGGAAAAATTCATTGCAGAAAGGGAGTGGGAATACTTCCTAAGAAAATAGACTGAACTATCCAGATTTTTAAGAAGAGCATCGGGTAGGCTATGGGGGGGTAGCTGGTCATATGTCGAAGATAGAGTATAGTGGATCCTAGTTGGACCCGATATCAGGCACCAATAATGAAAAGTCGACCAAAAATAACTTCAAGAGAATAGTATCCTACGAAAGTATGTCGGACATCCAAAAAATAGAAAGGGAAGAGAGACACCAGAGAAGGGAAGCAATACAAGAAAGGGCCTTAGCGCTACACCGAGGACAAAACCCTAGGGAGAATGACCAGGAAGAGAATCCTCCAACATCGGGTCATGATCGACATGAAGAGGGCGTGGAACAAGAAATGTCCCTTAAGGAGGAAGAATTGTGAATAGAGCAGCCAGAAGCTCTCCAATTACGAGCTCCCAATGAAGGAACAACCCTTTCCCCATTGAATCTGTGTACTCAAATACAGACTATTGTCAAAGAAGACCTCCGACTATGAGCTGGTGACTTCAGTATATGGAGCCGACTAGGTGACGAACCATACCCTGGTCGACACCTTATTATACGTCAACTAGTGGAAGGGAACTGGGTAATGTTTCAAGCGATATCCTCCCTCCGAAGTATCCGCTTGCTCTTACCGACACATGAAGGAGCACCCCCCCCACCACATACAGCTTTAGAAGAAATTGAACAATCAGACCTGCGAACAAATAATTGCAGTGAACCATCGACAGGAGAAGTTGACATCAAATGACTGCACATCGATGAAGACTCGACAACCAATGGGAATGCCAGTTTTGTCGACCAGAATTCCATAGGCACAAATACATCAATAACCCCACCACTCTCATCACTACCCCCACCTCCACCACTGCCAACTTCTGAGAGAAGTGACAGTGATTCAGACATGGGTCATGGATCGGCTCACATCCCCCTCTATGAAGGAGATGAAGACCCCAGATGACATTGGTTCATCTGCGAGTCGACCTGGGAAGCCAACCAGGTTACAGATGAAGATAGAAAAATGGCATAGTTCATAGGAGCCTTAGGGAAAAGGGCATTGAAATGGTACATGAATTTTTCGGAGAGACGACCCAGAGCGACAAAAGCTGAGATTAAGGCACAATTTTTGTCATTTTTTAAAACTCCAGATGCCATGCAGCTGGCCGCGAAGAATATTAAAACCACATCACAAAAGCCAGGAGAATCCATCTGCGAATACGATAAGCATTGGAAGGACTTATTGAGCCAATTGGATTATGTTATAGATTCAATGGTTTCTTGCAGGACTATCTCAAAAAGTACATCGACACATTAGTATGGAGACGTTCAAAACGTATGAAGATGCGCTAACGAAAGCTCTTCAAGTTGAGATGGACGAGGATATACCCGCTTACCCCATGGACCACAGATTGGAACAATAGCTCGAGAATGTACAGAAGTCTCTGAAGGAGCTAAGCCTAAAGAATCAGGAGATCTGGTGCACCAAATGATCAACAAACAGCCACTCCAAAGATAACTGTCGACAAGAATATAGTCGACAAGACATCTGATTTGTACAAACCAAATCCTTTGCGACATTTTCCAGGAACATGGAGATCACTCTACAACATACTGCCAGTTTAACATGAAGAATGGTAAGGCTTCTTGGTGCGCCATCTACAAAACCAAAAGTCATAACACTGCCGACTGTCAGTTAAACCTAAAGAACTGACAAAAATATCAGGAGGTATATCAAACAAATGCAGTGACCCAACATAACGAGAAAAACAATCCACCAAATGATCAAAACGGACAAAGATACGATGGTCGACGATATGAGCACCAGTATCATACTCGATGCCAAGGTTACGGAGGAAGAGGTTGATTCCTTGGGAATCACGACATACGGCCACGCTGACCAATCCAGTGCTTTATATGTTACAAAGAAGGTCACCAGTATGCAGACTATCCATACAAAGACATGACTGATCTCAAATTCTGTACCCACTGTGGAGTAGGTGATCACTCACTTGAGGATTTCCCTATTATGTTAGAAAAAATCAATACCAAGAAAAATGTTAATGTCTTGTCTTGTGTACAAAAACATGATGTAATAACCACTAAAAATTTACATATTGTAACTCGACAAGGAACAAAAACAGGACCTGATAACCCTTAAATTAGTAAGATTAAAGAAAAAAATGTCTATCCTGACCCACGACATGAGAAGCAAACATATAAAGAAGTGACCCATGTCTTTCAAAACATTGCATGACAAGAAGACTTCGATAACAGTCGACCCAACACAATAAATCAACTAATTCAACTTGTTCAAACTGACAAATCAGTGTCTCAATTCATTGACTTATTTCATGGAATAAAATGTACAAACCCTGAAAAACTAACAAAAAACATCTGTAGCTTGAACCAAGAAGACAAAAGTGATGCCGACCCACTTGTCAACCTAGAAATCGAAGGTTACCATGTCCGACAAGTAGTGCTCGACTTTGGGTCACAAGTAAATATCATGACTCGTAACACTTGGGAACAGATGGGCCGACCGCGACTATATAAGTCAGGTATATACCTGAAACTAGCCGACCAAGGCCTAATTGAACCCATTGGAGTCTGGAAAAACGTCGATACGACTATCAAAGGAATCTCAACCAAGGCTGAATTTGAAATCATTGACCCAAAAGAAGGAGCCAGCTCCTTCCCAGCACTAGTCGGTCGACCTTGGGGTAGGAAAATGAAAGCATCTATATCCTTGGACAAGGAACGAATCAAATTAAAAGGAAACGGTCAAACGGTCATTGTAACTATTCATCCATCCCAAGGAGAACCTTGGATTGAACCTATTGATGAAGAAGTTGATATCAGACAACTGTACCAAATCCACAATGATACAGACTACACAAAACCAAACATCCATGGTGAACTTAACTTAGGTAACCAAGACTCAGTTGGTTATAACTCAGATGCTGAATTGTAAGACTGGGAGATTGAGAATTATGAAACACAAGCAAGAGGGTGTTGGACTATACAAAAAGTACAGAAAAAGCCCACCCAACAGTGTTTCATAGTATCCATTGTCTCAAAAATCTTCGAAAAGAAAATAAGGGAACGCCCTACCTTACAACCAACCAACTTAAATACTACACAACTACCAAGGTATAAGGAGAGGGAATCCCCAGTCATGCATATTGAGCAAGTATCTAAAAATATTGGTGAACATGTTTGACTTCAAAGCTTAGTTGAAACATTTACAGGAAAATCAGCTAGATGGTGGGATACCCATCAGACAAAACTACAGACCTAGACAACTGCTTCGATTTATGTTGTCAAGAGGTTTGGTGGAAAGAAGTTAACCTAGCAAGTTCAGATACCTGTATTTACTCAAGGTCAAAACCCAAAAGAACATATCAAAATCTGTGAAAAGGAGTGGAGATGACTTGGATACAAGGATGAGCGAGCCTGGCCACATTTGTTCCCCTCAACCCTAGCTGACTTACCCACCAAATGGTATAAGATGGAAGAAGCTAGAGGTGAAAATTTTTTATGGCACAAAATCAGGAAAATTTTATTAAAGACTTCAACTTCATACCTCAAAATGAAAATCTCGCTGAGACAGCAAAGCATATTAAACAATTTACCCAGCCGATCGAAAAAATACCCCACAGACACAAAACCATGACAGGAAATCACCATTTTGACAACCGACATCATGATCCTTGACTATTTTCATAGACAATTCCTGTCGACCATTCTCAGCACCGACACCAGCCGACGACCTCGATAGTCCCATCATGCATTCATGACCTCGAGCGCCGAAAGCAAATAACCATTAACTCACACTCACGCACTCCAACTGGAACATCACGTCTGCCATTAATGTAGCCATTGTCACATCCAAACACAACATTGCCTATAAATACCAGATCGTTGAAGGTTCCTTCACCGCAACCTTTACACCCAAAGCATCCGAACAATTAGTCAACCAAAAACCGAGAACCTTGTAGTAACCTCGACGAAACAGACACAATGGCCCCCAAGCAAACCAGAGCATCAACCAAGGCAAAATAGATACAGGCTGTGGATACACCTTTGGTCCGCAGACTGAAGAGCATAAAAAACCCCAAAGTACAGGAGGGCCCATGGTAGAGACTATGGGCCGAGATCCAATAATGGTCCTTTGTCGACAAAAAGGCGACTCAAGCAGCACAGAAAATACAATGCAACACTCTCTTTAGCTACGCCAATGCCCCACTGATGGCAAGCTTTGGTGGCACGAAGGAAGCCGCTGTGAAATTCATTATCAGTTGCTATCACAATGCTCGGTTCTACTTGGATGAGCCGATCAATATTTCTGGGGATTTCATCTCCAAACTAATTGGTCTGTCTAATAAAGGAGACCCTGTACCAGTCGAAATCAAAGAAGGACTGGTTGAACATCTTACCAGATCACCGTTTAGGAAAAACTCAAAAGGGTTGATGATCGGCCAAATCACAACTTGAATGCCACAGATTGTGGCCAAAATAATCGCCATCACACTCACATTAGTAGGTCGAGGCAGCAACCTCAAGTTAGAAATGTTGGAAGCCATCGACACAATTGCCACCGATGGACGACTCTACAGATGGGGAGATTATGTCGCCAACATGATCAAAACCATCTGTGAGCGATGCCAAGAGATGGGGGGGATCATCAAGTTCCCCTCCCTCATCCTATGGATCGTTATGTACCACATCTACCCAAAAGGAAGCCCAATCTTCTGGGAACCATCAAGATTCAACATGTGAAGGTTTCAACCCTTCTCCAAGAAAGGAACCCCGCACAAACTAGGGCAAGGGAAAGTATTCTTGGAGAACTGGTTCCAACAGTTGAAAGTTCACATGAATAGATGGAGGGTGCCTCAAAACATCCGATTAAATCTACCTGTGAACTCCCACATCTAGCTAGAGCTCGACCACACCTCTATGTGGTACATGCAGGGTGAGGCCTCCAATGCCAAAGCCCTCGACTACTATCCATCTATTGACCAAATCTTTTAAAAATTGTCTCGACAGGTGAAAAAAAAGATGCCAGTACTAGCAGCAGCCAAACAGATCGACTTCTCGATCGAGGAGAAACTCACCGACCAAGAAAAGGAGGAATAATATGAGCTCAACCTCTACATTAGCACATTTGTGTCAGAGGACATACCGGTTGAACCCACTGGTTGAGTACAAATAACTATCAAACCTCCGACCAAAAAGAAAGCAGTACCATAACCTCCAAAACCAAAGTCACAACCACAGCAGTAAACAACTCCTCTGGCTCCAGCAAGTGTCGACCCAACTCAGGAACCGATGGGCAAAGTCAAACCAGATAAGCCAAAGTATGCTATTACAAAAGGCATGATTCAGAAACTCGCCAAGGAAATAGCAGTAGCCAGGAAAAAAATAAAAGGGCAAGAACAACAACAAGGCAAAGGTAAGTGCAAACTTCTCATTGCTGAATCATCAGATGATGAAGATGAATTGGCAGCTACAGCCCTTGACATTATAGAGGATGCTGCCGCAAATAAAGTGCCAGTCGAAACACAGTTCCAGTGTTTTGTCAAAGAAGGAGCTCAAGCAGGATGACCAAAGAAAGCAAAAACTACGATGATGGCCAAAAACGTCATCGATCTTGTGTCAACACCTCCTCCTCCATCACCAACAAAAATAGTCGAGGAGCAAGCACCAGCGTAACAGTCAGTCAGCCCCCTCGACTTATACAAAAATGTAATGCCAAAAATGGTAAAAGAAAAAGTTGATAAAGACATTGACTTAAAAGCTTTCTTCGAGACATTGCCTGCGCTGTTTCAGTTGGCACAGAAAGTTTCCACCTAGGCTCCTCTCTATACAAGTAGCAACACACAACCTGAAGTATTTGCACACATCACGTCGACCTTCACATGAAAATCTGACCAAGAAGGCGACGTGATTGGACTTATGACTTCTACCATTGAACCGACGGACCCCGTAACCCAAGTTGACCAACCAGCAACTACACCGCCAGAAGCAGACATACCTTCCGATGTAAATCCATGGCATACTTCCCCCACTCCATCACCACCGCCACCACTATCTCCACCACCACCACCACCCCCTCAGTCAGAGACAGGCCAACCACAACCGAGTACCTCGACATGACCAGAGGTAGCTGCCAGTCCACGTCCCCAATTAGACAAACCATCAGCTTCTAACCCACAAACCCAAGTTCCTGGATCCACTATTGTAGGTACACAAGAGACAGAGGCTGGAAAGCACAAGAAAAGGAAGGAACATCATGGGAAGTCATCCAAAATTCAAATTAGCTTAAGGGACAAAATTTCCTTAACTGACGCAGAGATGGGATAGCTCCTCAAAACCCTAGCGAGCGACGCAAAGTCGAGGAGTACTAGGAAAACTCAAGAACTTCAGCCCAAACACATAGAACAGATCGATTTTCTTGACAAATGTAGGAATTTGGCCCAATCTATCCTACCAGGGCCCACCGAGATCGACACAGATAGGCTGCTTAATAGAGCATACCAGCTATTCGAGAGCATGGTGTCCACCTTCCAAACACACATTCAAGAAACTAAGGAGGAATAGAAAGAGGAGACTTCCAGACTACTACTAGCACAACACACTACATTTTTAGAAGCATTCAAAGTCTTGCAGGACCATATGGAGGAGTTTGTCGTAACCGAAGAAGTACTAAGAGACTGGCCTACTTACTATGGGCAAGTTTACCAGCAGACATGACAGACCCGGCAAGGGATTTAGGCATTGGAGAGTAGGAAAACCACAGAGACAGCACTTAGACCAACAATAGAAGATTAGATAGTGCTGGAAACCACCAAACTACAGAAACTGGAATGGGAAGCACATCCATGGGTGCAACAAGCTCTCCCCAACTTAGAGAAAGTCGACGTCATCTTCCCATAGATGAAACAACTTATCGAGACTACAGAAGAGTGGAACCAGTTCATGGGCCCCAACATGGAAAGGATAGTTGAAGTCCCCATCTCAGAGAAAATGTCGGTCCTATCAAGCTTAACCACACTGACCATCGACATCCAGAAATATTTGTAGAGTTGGACAGATTTCCAACATCACCTCGCCATCATAGCTCCAGCCATTGTTGAGGTTTGTGTACAGAAACGACCAACCATCCGTCTCCACAATCCACCACAATAAAATTTTGCAGGACCAAAACAAACAAAATTTTGTGTACCTCCCTGTTTCTTCGGGACGAAGAAACATTTTGTTCATGGGGGAGATGTAGAAGGAGCAAGTCGATAAGTCGTCTTGAATGAGGACCAACTTAGTCGATCAGGCAACTAAGTCGATAAGCCGACTTAGTCGATCAGCCGACTTAGTCGATCAGCTGACTAAGTCGGTCGGCTGACTAAAATAAGAGATTAGGTTGATCAACTAAGGTCGCATCGGTTCATCGAACTGACATGTATTTATTTTGTAACCTTTCTGTAAATCATATATATTAGGCTGTTGAGCCAGATGAGAACTCAGTTCAGTTCTCTGCATTGTATGGACTCATTGTAATATTATAATCTATTTTAATTCTACCTATTCTTATCACTTGTCTCTGTTTAGATTTATATATGTTTTAGTGTGTATTATTGGTAACCTTATGTGATTTGTGAGATTACAACACCCTTTCTCTACCTGACACTTTAAGCCTATGCCTAAAGTGTTACCCAATTTCCTTCCTCTAGTCAACGGATTACTAGATGATTATAATCATTTACCTTGTCGTCTAGTTGGCTCCATACACTGAACTCAATAGCTCTTAGTCGCAAGTCTTCTTCAACAATGGCCTAAATTTGGCTACTCGGATCCATTGGAGATAGAGGTCTTATCTCCTAGGGAATTTCTAGTTGGAGAGCTTCTTGCTGCTCTATCCAATTCTTGTTTCTCTATCCATGGGTCTTCTTCCATGGGTGATGCCTCTTCATCTATTCCTTCTTCCTGTCAGTCATGACCCAACTCTGGTAGATTTATTTCTTGGTCTATAACCCTAGTAGTCATCCCTCTTTGTAGTGCTATAGCTTGCTCTCTTCTTTCTTCCCTTCTTTTTCAGCCTCTTCTCTCTTTCTATTCTCTGTAAATCCACTATACCTTTATGTTTCACTGTCCGTTCGATTTCCTTTTTAGGTCTACTTTTCATTGTTGGTGATGGTATTTTCTTCAGTCGACTAGAATCCTTTTTACTTTACCTCGACACATGACCAACTACCCCTCCGTATCCTACTCGACACTTTAGAAAGCTCAGATAGTTCTGTTTATTTGGTTAGGAAGCACTCCCACTCCCTTTCGGCAATGATTTTTTCCCAATTCTTCTGTTTCTCCACCCAGTTAAAATTTGGTGGCGGTTCGCGTAGTGATGGATGAGGTTCTACGATATGGCCCACTCCCTTCTCTATTAGGAATTTGAACAAAAGGGTTGGTAAGGGGCAAAGAAACTACTCAATGAGGTTTGTATAAAACATTTTCTCAATGATTTCAAGCGAAACCCTTTCCTCCACGGCTTGTTCTTCACAGAATTCATCTGTGATATTTTCAAACCACTCCGACAAGTTTGTTCATCCACCTCCAATCAATTTCTCCAGTAGCTCTTGGTCCTTAGTTGCTTCCGGATTTTTCATCCAGAATTTTTTTTAAAAGATGAGATACCAACTTTACAAACTTCTCATGTGTTTCAATGAATAATTTCTCCTTCGCCTGAGCAATGGTCAATCTATTTCTCCTTGTGTAGTTTTGAAAATAATTTTCTATCTTATGCTCACACCAGTTCTTAATCTCTTGTTCTGATATCATCTACTTATGGTCATTACGTCCTTATATGTACTACCAACATTAGAACCAATGTTGTAATATCACAGATCACATAGGGTTACCAATAATACATATAGAAACATAACAGATACAAGATACAAGAATAGATAAGGAAGTAATAGATTATATTATATTACATGAGGGTCCATACATATACAAAACTGAACCAACTTCTCATGTGGCTCAATAGCCTAATATATATGATTACAAATGGTTACAAATAACTACCTGTCGGTTCGGTCAATTGACACAACTTCATGCAGTCGACCTAATCTCTAATTAGTCGGCTATTCGACTAGTTGGCTCACTGACTAGCTCCTCTAACAAATGGTGCAGAAGAGGTCCAATATATCATCAAAGGTCTGCCATTATTCCAATGCCCCAATCCCAAAAAGGACCACATCATTAACAAATAGAAAGTGTGTTAAGCTAGAGAGGAGGAGACCAAAATTCCTTTCAATATTCCTTTATTTTTAGCGTCCTTTATAGGGAGCCTGAGTCCTTCAATAGCTAGGAGGAAGAGAAGTGGAGAGAGGGGACAAACCTGTCAAATAGCACGAGAAGTAGAAAAGAAGCCCGAAGGAGTGCCATTGATCAAGATTGAGAAATTTGAGGAGATGATGCATCTCATAATACAATTCACCCCATCAATAGGAACTCCTATTTGAATAAGGATAAGCCTCAAGAAGGTCCAGCTAACTCTGTGAAATGATTTGAATAGATCTAGTTTGAGAACCAGAGAACTGATCTTTTTAGTTTTGATAGAGTGAAGAATTTCCTAATTGATAACCATCGGCTCGAGGATTTGTCTATTCTTCAGAAAGCTGGATTTCTCTACTGATAAAGTATTATCCATAAAAGGATTCAAGAGGTTGGCCACAATCTTGGATATAAGTTTCAATATAAAATTACATATAGAAATAGGGAGAAATTCAACAAAATTTTGGTGCTTCTCACACTTAGGGATAAGGGTCTAGAAGGTAGAATTTATAGAATTTATCACCCTTCCCTCTTTCCGTGATATCTCCATAGCTCTAAGAATATCCATACCTACTAAATCAAAGAACCATAGGTATAATTCAACATGCCATCCATCGGGGCCGAGGATTTTGTCCCTTTTAAAATCATTTAAGGCCCCTTCAATTTATGCTAAGGTAACCTATGAAGTGAAGATAACTTCATCCTCCACCAGGATAAAACAAGGATAAATCTAGATAACCTTCAACTAATCACCGATATTATCCTTTCCATTATCTTTGAAGATCTCAGAGAAGTGATTTTTCCCCAGTAATTTGAGTTGACCATCCTCTTCAACCATCACACCATCCTCATTCTGTAGTGGCTAGATTGCATTGAAGTTTCTTTGTGCAGAAGCAAAACTGTGGAAGATTAATTTAGTGTTATTGTCCCCTAGTTCAATCCTATTTATTCTGCTTTTCAACTTCCAGGTCATGATTTCATGGGCCAAAATATTCTCCTTTTGTCTTGTTACCCGTAAGCGAGCCCTTCCGCAACCTTTGGGCTCATTTCCAAGAAAAGTCCCAGCAGTCAGTATTGTCTTCATTGGCTGAAGTTGACATGGACCAAAGCTCAGATTCAACTAGTTATATCTCTCTTCCTGAAACTGATGATGATTTGCAGCATTCTTTCCATTCTATGTGTGACCAAGAGAGAGGTTGGGACTGTCAATCGAATCCTTCCTCATATTATTCAACTTCCGAATTTTTGTTACAAGAAGAGCCCCCCCCTTCAAAAACAAAAAATTCCTTTTCGCAGCTACAATCTCTTGAAAGTTACAGTGCTTGTGTGATTGATTACACATAAGATGATAATTCTGGAAAATCTTAGTCTTGTAGTCCCTGCACATGTTCATTTTCTGAAAATGCAAGAAAAGAGAAATCAGATTTTGAAATAGTGGTTGAAGGAGGATTGCCGCATGTTGATCAGATTCATATTACACCCAAAGATTTACATGAATATATAAAGCTCTCTTTGCTGGAAGGAGATGATCAGCCTAGTGATTTGGAAGGAGATGGGTATACTGATTCATTTTCTCAAGAATGCAATTAGCTTGTCACAATTTTTGTTAGTGAGGAAAATCTCATTGCAATCCAAGATCAAAAGTATGAAGACATAGCGAAAATGAGACATGTTGAAGAAATGAATAATGTTTCTGCTGAAACATATAAATAACATGAAGTTTTAAAATCAAAAGTTTTAGATGAAGTTGTGGATGTTTCACCTGGAAATTGTCACGGGTTTTCCTTGCATGGTTCTTTTGAAGATCGGTTTGACAGTGTGCAAGGGAATTTATAGTTGGGGCGGGTTTCTCATGGTCAGCCAATAGCATAATTTTTCAAGGGTTGTCATGTTTTTTATGACCCCATGGCCAAATACATGGAGGGTCTGGGTGAAGGAAATGATTGGTCATATCTCTGCCTTAAACATCAGTTTGTTTATCATTCCCTTCTCCCATTATCTGTTTCATTTTTGTCCATTGAGCACCATACAAGAACAAGAATATTAAGTGAGTTGCTTGATTGGCTTCACTGGAAGTCTGATTTCACTTAGTTGGACTTGTGTACAAAATTAGGTAGAGTAGGTAGGAGAAAATAAGGTCATATATTATCGAGCATTTCCTTCATTACTGTTTTTAGTTTGTTTCCATTTTCAGTTACTATCACAGTTTTACAGTCTCCATCATGATTTGCAAGAGTGTCATGTATTCGCTGAAGCAACAGCCTACAGCAGAATGGAGAGGACCAAGACGAGCTGAAGGTGCCCCAATGGATTCGGCACTTGGTCTACAGGGTTTCTTTGCTACCTCGCTGGGAGGATAGCATCCCTCATGGAGCCAGTTGTTAACACTCCATTTTAACAGTTGATTCAAGGGCTTGACAGAGGTTCGGTAAGGGTCCCAGCCCCTCGAATCTTGTGTGACCATCCTTCAATGATGAAAGTAGTAAGTGTATCATGACATTGGGCATGATCCATATTCAAGGGCTGCAATTGATCAGAGGTAGATCAACGGTTCCGGATTGCTTTGCGCGGACAAACATGCGTTGTCTTATCTCCTTTCCCGGATCACAAAATCCGTTAATGATTGGAAGCTTTCAATGGTTGAGATGTGGCTTGGGGTAGATCTATGGCCTACAATGATTTCAAAATACATACTTGTGCGAGTAAAACCACAATCTCAAATCGTGAAAAGGCGTAGAGGTCAAAAGGATCAATGGCTCTGATAAAAGTGAGAAAAGATCAACGGCTATGGTTCATTTTGCAGGGAAAACCGGCATGGGCGAATAGTTGAGTTCTCCATTGTGAAAAAGGGCGGGGCCTATTCCAATCGACGGCTACGTGAGGGCATCTTTGTTCCACAGCTTAGAACGTATCACGATCCAAACCACCCGAGGCGTATTGAAGAGAAAGATTGACAACGAGATAAGTGGAATGTGGATGGTGGACACAAAAGCTTCCTTTGATCGAATGGCTGACGAAGACTCCCAAAGTGCAAATCTCTCATACTATGTGGAAATTATAGCAAAGGGGGCATTCACAAGTGTAATCTGCCTCATCGCATATTGGCCAATTTCTTTGACACCATTCAGGATACCCCTGAGGTGGAAGTCTCTTCCTGTGGCACAACTCCCCAGATTGAAAGCGTGGCACTGTTTTCATTGTGATTTAAACCATGAGAGAGATAGAGGTTTGATTCACTGAGGCAACAAACCTGGCATTTACATGAGATCGAGGGATGCTGTGAACTAAAATAACCCGACACCGCCATCAAGGTGATAGAAAGGGCAGGATATGGTCAAATCCGCAACCCTTAGAACCAGCTTGGAAGCCACGCAGAAATGATTCAGAATCTTAGCCATGCCGTATAATATGATTGAACATCAGGGGGAAAAAAGCTCCGCTTTGGTGCCACACATTCCACCATCGTAGCCATTTCAAAGAAGCATCCCTTCCAGAAGCCTTTCCTACTCATGCTATATAGCACCACCTTCTGAAGAGATTTGAGACATGGAATTGTGTAGATGGTAAGATCTATATGAGGTTGAATCCAAAGCAGTGTCGAGGTCTTCCATAGACAACCATGATAGTGTGGTTCGAAAAATTAGTTCGACAAGGAGTACTCTTGGTAGGAAAGCCCAAAATCTGTGTTGTACTTGTCCATGCCAGAAGACTTTCAACCATCGGGGCACAGATGTTAGATACCAAGAGGGATTCACCTGCTTCTACACCACCCAGTCTCTGGATATGCGGTGCATGGGTTTGGAAAATTTATCTGTTCAAATATGGGAAATAGCAGTTAAGAATAGAGTATTCCAAAGTAGAGCCTCGAAATATGGCTTTAACCAAGATACCCACATAGGTAACAAAGGATTTGCAATGTGCAAACATAGGGTTCCATCCTATCAAGAGGCCTCTCGAGAGGCCAACTGAGTCAGTGGAACATAATTTCCACCCAGTCATGAGCTTTGAAAAGGAGAGGAAAGCATGAAAATGATCACACATAGTTTATTGTACGAGAATAATGTCCAGATCAATATCAAAAAATAAGGATTGAAGGGTTTTTTATTTGGTAAGCCCTCCAAAACCACACAAGTTCAGAGATAGGATTTTCATAGGGAACCATAGCTAGAGGGTGACGTTGCTCTAAGAACCAAAGGGGAAGGGGAGGTTAAGGCCCTAGCTGCATTTTTTATTTTCATTGTACGGGGGTTAAAGGCACATATGACTCCGTATCCTTCAAAATATTTGAGGGTGTCCTCCTCCTAGACTTTTGAATAGTCACATTTTCAAATATGATGGAGTCCAAGGGAAGGGTAGAAGGTGAGAGAGGAGATTACTCCGTGAAGATAGAGAAGGATTTATTAAGAGAAGGATCAGAGAAGGTATGACAATTTCTTGGGATATCTGGAATCAAGCCAATAGGGGAAAGCTGAGAAGGTGTTCTTGTAAGAGGAGGGAAGTCCTCTGAGAAGAAGAGGGGACACTCTTCCCCAGGGGATGAAGGAGAGGTAGAAAGATGATCGTCCAAGGTGAGGGAAGCACCAGGCTCCACAATAGAAGAAAAGGTGAAGGAGTTTGCTAAAGGGATAAGCAACTCTGCCATAACGGGGAAGACTAAACTTGGACCTTCAGAAGAAACACAATGAGATAGTTTTGCAACAGAATTATAGTTCTCTACATCTTGAATATAAATAATTTCTTTGTTTTTTAAATCTTCATAGTTTGTGAGAGAAAAATAGTTGTACATACCTTTAGGAGATAGAGGAGTGCACAACTCCTCCAAGGGAGGTGCATTCGCTGGAGAGCCAAGGGGCATGGATAGACTTTCTTTTAAGCCTTGAAGAAGGGATGTGCATGAAAATCATAGATGCCCAATGTCATGGTAGAATTTGCAACGGAATGGAATATTTAGATAGCCCAATCTTTGAAAGATGATCGAATCGTTGTAAAATATATTAATCTTCGTAAGTAGTCCATGTGTAATATCCATCTAGAATAGGACTTTGGCCATACTCTTGTCAAAGATAAGATGAAATTCATCCTTCATGGCAACGAAGCATCCTATAATTTTCAATCCCAACAAGGAAATATTTACTCCAGAGAGGGAATGACATAGAAGGGAGAAGAACCCAGAGGTGCCATTTTAAGACCCGTTCCAGGATAGGATCGAAACTGGTGTGCCACCTACTAAGGACCATGGATCCTTTTTGGATGGTCCAGAGAGTCTTGAGGATTAAAGTAGCATATTATTTGTAATACCCCAGTTTTAATCCCTGCTTGCATTAAAATAAATAGGATACATATGTTGTAAATAATCTTGGTGTGGAGCTCAAGGCCAAGGCCCTACCATGGATTTGGTCATGTTGTGTTTTGATTAGGAATGGTCACCGATGGTATATCGGGACATGCAGCATATATTTAATTATGGCATCATGTAAACATGCTTTTTAATTAATCAACTCAACTAGCTATGTTCGCAGCAACTAAATTGAGAAAGGGCATTATTCCAAAGGATAAGGAAAAGGTGGGGGGGGATGTGGAACATTGAGTCATGAGGAAAAATTCTATGTGTCGCCACCTCCCTTGGTTAATTTTCCATTTGTTAGCTGAGGCAGTGATTGGCTGGCAAGCAGACCACTACCATGCCACGCTTGCTCTCCTCTCCACGACGTGGGAACCGTTTCTTCCCCACTCCCTCGGATCTTGGCCATTCATCTTCCTCATGCAGGATGGGGGAATAAAATGTTTTACCAACCGTTGTGTGGGGGTTCTCCTTCTCTCTCTCGCGCTGATTGCTGGTCTGTAATTCGTTTCTTCCATCCACACAGAGAACCGATGTTTGCCTCCACACATTGGACTGTGTACTATTTTCGTTCACCATTAGGATCACAGGGGGAATTATTGGGATTGCTTTTCCACGAATTGATGGGATCGGGGGTGATTATTCCTGTGAATCCGCGTTGAACTGTGTATGTTGGCCATGACTTTTGATCATTTTCTGATCTGTGTAAGTTTCCCAGTGATAGTATTGAAGGTTGGATAGTTGTGGGCTCATCGGATTGATCCCTGGACTATTTTTGGGTTGGTGAATGATGGCTTGAGATGCTTGACAAACCTGGTGGAATGAGAACCACATGGACAGAGCTATTGAGCTGGATTTCTTCTCCACAACCCCTGAAGTGCACTAGAGGGAAGATCAGGGTCTGAGGGACTGCGTTGCAGAGAAGGGGCCGACTTCCTTGTGTTGGGTGTGGGTGGGTGTTCTAGAATCTAGGCTGGTTCTGGTGTTTGTGTCTGCAGCCCTTCAGTGAGCTCACCAGCTTAGCATTAGCCTTTCCCTAGCTCCTGTTCGCTTGATAAACCCAATTGTGTTGGCTTGGCTGAACTGTGTACCCTTGTTGTGTTGTTATTCCTTGCTATGTGTAAGCCTGTTAGTTCCTTATTCCTTGGGGAGTCATGCCCCGCTCGGGGGTGGAATCATTGCTGAAAGATCTAGGAGCGTGATAGCCCATGGTTGGGTGGAACGTTGCAGTGACATAGCTGGTTGCCGAACGATTTCTTTATAAAGATAAGTGATCAAATCTATTTTACTTCTGCAATCTTATTTACTGTTAATGACCATGATGAACATGTTGAATGCTTGTATGAATGTATGTTACTTCCGTTGTGTATGATACATAATCCTGTATGCATGTTTTAGTTCAAGCATTTTATTTCATCATTTCAACAATGATTATGAATGTACATGTTCATGGGGCTAGATTCCCAAATGTTTTGGTGTGTAGTAGCGTCCTCTTCGCCGGTCGGAGCGTCGGGGACGTTACATTATTCCTCCAAAAAAACAAATACAAGCCATCTATTTTCCAAAAGATTGATTGTCGACACATAATTTAGGAGAGGCTTCCAGTGTAAAGTGTCCCACTCCACCCACTCCTTCTTATTCAGATTGCGGTATTCCATTTGACCTACAAGATCCCTATATTAGAGAGCCTCCACTCTGTCCATATACACATCTCTCCCCAAAATGTAGCTATGTTTTTCCTCAAGAGTCTTGACAGCTTTGGTATTTCTGTTCGATCAGAAGGTTGAGGTGCCAACATCAGACGTTGCGCATGGAGCGTCATCTAAGGAAGAGGATACAACGGATTCCAAAGTATAGGGTTCTCGGTAGGATAAAAAGCCACAAATCAAGAGAAAAAATCAATAAGCCGTAAAGAACCAAAATGAAACCCCAACCGATTATGAAGGAAGCCGTGAGAAAATAAACGTCACTAGAGAAACCAACGAAGGGTTACGAAAATCTAAATAGAAAACAAAGACCTAACAGAAAGTCATGAACAAAACCCCACTAAGAGTAACCATTAACCCAAAACCCCTCAGATGGTTAGGGAAGTTAAGACGGAGGTTAAGTTGGAAAAAATAAAAAACCAACACGTAAACCAAAAAGACCAGAGAAAAACCCTGCCTAGGGTAAGAAAGATGGACCAACACCAGTAAACCCAACCAAGAGTTTATTGAGACAAAGAAATGACAGACATAAAGGTGTAAGTTGTAGTAAGTAGTGACATAAAAGTGTAAGGGGCCAGGACCCAACAGGTGGTAGAGTCCAATATCAGGTAAAAAAGTGACAAAACCCTACTAAGGGTGAAACCTCATAAAACCGTTGCTATTAGGTCAGCACCCTATCAAAGGTTGAATTTAAACCAAGCATAAAACCACTGGAAACCACTCAAAAACCAAACTATATCAGTTTCCTGACAACAGCAAAGACACCAAAGAGAAAAGGTAGTAGCGCACCTCGAAAGGGTCAAGTTCACTAACACTCAAGATGTGACCCAAGGTAAAGAGGATGAGCAAGACCCAGAGTAAACAAAAAGTAGCTCGACCAACAATACAGGTGAAAGGTATATAGCCAAAAAATACAGAGCTCTCTTCCCAGGCACAGTAAAAAGAGATAAAACCAGTAAAAGAACAAGAACAACTCAGAAGTGAATTAAACAAAGAGATTCCCACTTAAAAAAAAACATGGCTGGTACTAAGCCCCCCGATAGGAGGGCAGAATCCATGTGTAAAAAGAAGAAAAAAAACAAGGAGAAAACCCACATGAAGGAGAGCAATTCCGCAAGAGACTGAAAAAGAAGTAGGATCAAGGAAAAATAGGGAAAGAATACTACCATACAAGGTCATACATTCCAAAGGTGGACGAACAGTATAGCCATGAAGACCCATGCCCAAACATCGAGAGAAACCCTACTGCAACAACTCAATAAGTAGTTTAATCATCGTATTGTGCCCCACCTCCACCTTGTTGTTCTCGTATACCTTCTTATCTACATGAATAATTAAGTACATTTGGATATCTTATCTATATGAATAACTAAAATACTATGTTTTAAGTACATTTAGATTTGGATTATGTAATAAAATGTTTCAAAATTAAATGAACACTTTAATCAAATAAGCAAGGCACATATGGTTTTCATAATACTTCATGATCTCAATGTGTGAGAATCTTTAAATAAAAAATAACATTTACCATAGATTAATTAATAGAAAATCTATTTTTTATTAAAAAGTAATTGGATCAATTAATAGAAAATATAAATTTTATTAAAAAAGAATTGGATCAATTAATAGAAAATCTACATTTTATTGAAAAGTAATTAGTGATAAAAATATATTAAAAATATTTTAAGAAATCATAAAATTCCGAAGGATTGGAATCCCTATGTGAAAGTTTTAAGCTCGATGTTTTGGGTTAGATAACATAGCCCATCGTCACGAGATGAGATTCCTAGATCTCATCTCATGACAATGGACTATGTTATCTATCTCGAAATGTCAAGCTTAAAAATTCCACACAGGGTTTCCAATCTTCCTGAATATGTCAACCTATGAAAACACTAATGAAACATAATAATTTTATAAATATTTTATTCAATAAAATGTTAAGGAACTTTTTATAATTTTAAATATTTTATATTTTATAGGAAAATATAATTATATGGAAAAATGTTTAGATAAATTTATTTATATATATTTTAAGCTAACCAATTATATTAACATAACTCAAAATTACAGAAATTTTTGAAAGTTCAACCGACCATAAGGGGAACTCAACTAGCAATAGAACATTAGGTTCTCATAAAGAATTCTCATATGTATATATCAAAAGTGTTTAAAGTACTTGTTCTTTATAAACTTATGACTAGTTTGAACACTCCATAAAGCATTGAAAACATTAACTAGGATTTTAAAGGAAATACTATGATAACAAGTATTAATAGACAAACTGCTAAAACTAGGGAGAGTGGGAATCATCATCTAAGATGGAGACGAATGACACCTCTTGAGAGGAGGTGGGAGGTTGGTCTTCATATTCAATTTCCTTCTCCTTGAATTTGAATCCCATGATGGCCTTAGTGATCAAGTTGATTGTGGTATTTATTTGTCTCATTTTCGTTTGGAGTTCATCCATCTACAAAAGAATTTCCTTTCTTTCTTCCATGTGGTCCTACAACACATTTCTCAGCAACAATTCTTGTGCAAATAGAGAACTACAATTTGAAAAATACTCAATGTATCGCATCCAAGAATTACCCACATCATAATTTCTTGGTAGATTTCATTCTTGTTCATTTCTTCTTTGTCTTGCTTCACCCATTGTTCGACTTCCTTTATCTCTCTTTGAATTACAATTCGAATGTCCCTAAGAAATTTGGAGGCCGAGATCGAGGCCTCGTGGATGATATGAGGGTAGTGATTAAAACCTCTTCATCTAGAACCACCCCTATCCCCAGTATTCCTCATGTTGGAAACCATATTGACATCAAGGAGTGGAAAATGAAATTCAAACTGAGGAGAAGGACAAGCCCTTGCACCTAGTCTTTGAAGAAATCATGTTACATCGACATCGATGTGGAGAATGAAAGCTTGAAATGGAAATTACCAAGCTCAAAATAAAATGTAGGTGATTTCCTTTGGCTATTAGCTTCTCAAATGTGATTTTGACAATCATTGTAGTCAGAAGATCATGGAATTCTGACAAACATTGTAGTCAGAAGATCATGGAATTGTCTCCCTTGCTCAATGATTAATGCCGCACTGTCTTTCACTAGTGCATTTGGAAGGAGGGACATCATGCTAAGGCATGAGAGGTGAGGTACTGAGCTTGAGCACATTTCCAGTGCCTACCAAAATTACCCATATGCAATGCCAAGAGTCTGGGTCAACAATCGAGTGCCTTAGGAGAGGATCGACTATCACATCCTCATGATTAAATCAAGAGGGAACACGAGGGGACTCCACGTCCCTAGACTAGGGTCCTCTCGTGTCCCCTCTTCCATCCACTCGAATTTAGGAAATTTATATTTAAATTTTAATAATTAAATAGAACATGAAAAAGCAATGTGATGATTACATATTTAATTTTTTAAATTTTTTTCAAGCAAATCTCCTTTCATGCATTTTTCATAAAATCTTTCACATTTTTGTTTCAGATTGAATAAGAATACATGTGTGTCTTTCAATAAAAGGTTTCAAAATGAAACTTATATATATATATGTATATGGGCTGATTTGTTAGTTTTTTTTTCAAAAAAAAAAAACCAACAACTTGCTATTCAAAAAGAAAATCAAAATTATAAAAGTTTATATATCTGGTAAAAAATAAATATCTAATTTAGCAAAATGATTTGTTAATTATGTTAAATTTTTTTTGATGAAATTTATATTTATGAATTTTGTCAATTTACATGAAATAATTCATATTTATTGGTTCCTAATGTTTAAGGTGTATTTGGTATCATCCTTTGAGATTTCGATGCCATTTCTTTCCTCACAATTGATGTATGGGATGAGAATTGGTTTGGTTTTTTTTTGTCTCGATACTTTTGTTAAATATTTATGTCCATGCATTTAGAGTGTTAGCTGCCCATTCAATTTGAGTGTTAACCACCCAATATGGCCGGGATGCCCACTCTCACCCCTACTGTTCCTTCTAGTGGTGGAGGGTCTGAGTTTACTGATTGCTGATGAAAAAGCCAAGGGAAACATTACAAGTATTGCTATCGATCCTACGTTTGCACTCACTCATCTTTTTTTCGTAGCATATGTTGTTCTGTTTGGCAGGGGAACATTGGTGGAATGGTGTTTCTATAGAAGGATCATTGATATTTTTACAACAGCTTCTGGTATGTTTATTAGTTTGGATAAATCATCATTTTTGAAGCACAATATTGATGATTACCTGGATAACAACATCAAGGCTACTTTTTCCTTTTAAAATGGAACCGATTGTGGTGGGATTCAAGTATCTGGGTTTTTGGGTAAAACCACTCAATTACCATTTATCTAATTGGAGTTGGATGGTGCGAAAATTTGATACCATAGTAAGTAACTGGAATTACCATATTCTTTCGTTGGGTTGCAGACTTATTCCACTAAAGTGTATTTTGAGCGGTATACTAGTTTACTGGTTTTCACTCTATAAGATACATTGTTCGATCTTGAATGGTATCAGATGGATCATGTGAAAATTTCTTGTGGGATGGATGGAATTCTTCTCACTCAACTCAAATGGTCCAATGGGATATTATCCATAGACCCTACTCTTGTGGAGGTTGGAACATCAAGAACCTGAATTGGTTTAATTGTGCTCTTAGGATCAAGAGCTTTTGGATGGTGCTCAATAGATCTAGTATTTGGAACAAGATTATTTAGACCAAGAATATTTGTAAGCCCACCATCACTGACTGGATCAGATTGTACAACCACGTGGTTGCTCAAACTTCGGTTATTTGGAATGGGTTCATTAGATTTTTTGGCTGGATCAACAAGTCTATTTGCTGGAATGTTGGAAATGGAATTTTTGTGCAGGTGCGTGCGAACCAATTAGATGGTTTGGAAAAGTCTTGTTACCTTTCATGGGATCTAGTGGAGTACCTACAATATTATGGACTGAAAACAATGGACCAACTCAGGGTTATGGACTGTGATTTCCCTACCAATGGAACCTATTGGCTTGCTGCTATTGATCTGGATTTGACTGGCACTTCATATTTGGAATGGGATAATTATTTGGTTCACTTGGCTGCTGTTGGAGTTCAACTACGTCATGGGAATGACAGACTAGTTTGTTCTTTCAACAAGAAATCAGAACATGTTTCTGTAACATTGGCCTACCTATTCCTGACTGAGAATCACTTGTCTGCTATAAACTACTGATGGCATAAGGAGATCTGGACATGGAATGTGCCACTGAAGATTAAATGTTTTATTTGGATTTGCATATGTAATAAAGTGAACACCTAGGATACACTGTATATTAAAGGGTGGAGTGGACTAAATCTTTTCCATATTTGTGTTGCGGGAAGCGAATGGATGGGCCATCTATTCCTGGACTGTTCCTTTGGGAGAAATTCCTTATTTAATGTTACTTCACACTTTGGCATATCCCTTACTATGGATGATAGTTGTTTGTTATTGTTTATGAATAGATGGCTGATGTTTGGGTCTAAGCCAATATATCTTCGCCCGTTCTGTTTTTGGCTCATTTGGAAGGCTAGGACTATAGTGGTCTTTCAATATTCGAGGAAACCGGTCTAGTTTGTCAAGTTGGGTGTATTAAAACTTATTGCATATTTTCTTGAACCCATCAAGAAGAAGAAAAACCATTTCATTGGAATTGTACCAGTGGTGTGTGCAGCTATAGGATTTTTCGATGGAGATACTCAAAGAGGTATGGGTGGTGAAGGTATGGTATTGTATATCATTTGCTCACATTTTTTTCACATCAATATGGATTGTGGTCATTGCGCAAATACAAAAGCTAAGCTTCTTTAATTTCCCTTTGGGGACTGCTCTTTGTTTTTTCTTCCATGGGACTCCCACAACTCATAGTCTATGGTGACTCAAAAACCATCACATACTAGTTTTGTAATTTGGATACCTTACATGTATTGGAACTAGATCTGTTCACCCAAAAAATCCCTCACTCAGCTCTACATGGCCTACACCACTCAAGGAAACCCATACATGACCCTCATTTCACCCCATTAGACCCCCACACCCTAAAAAAGGCTTAAGAATGAGAAAAAGGGCTTAAAAACCCTGAAACGAGCCTAAATAAGTTCTCCGAGGGGCTAAAGCCTCCAAAAAGGGGCTAAAACCCCTAAAAGGAGCTAAGAACCCCAAAAGGAGATAAATTTAGGGTGGAAGGGGCTAAAATACCAAAAAGGGGCTAAAGCCCCAACCAAGGGCTTAAAACCCTAAAAAGCCCCAAAAAAGCTATAAATAGAGGGGTGGGGGTCACTCTAAAGACACTTCTCCCTTGCATACTATTATGCTGCCTGTGGATGCCTTGAGACCCTTTGTCTCTCAAGCCACCCACATATCCCTCTTATCCATTCATTCTCCCATTGAGCCATGGCTCCTCCATTGCCAAGAGAGAGAGAGAGGTGCTTCTTCCAGCCAGGGCATGGTGGCCCATTACACCAAAGAGAAGGTATACATGTGTATTTTGTTTTGTGTATTTTCTTTTATATAATACATTACTTGTTTGCAGGTTTTCATTTTCTCTTTGCAGGTTCTCTAATATGTTTTTGTAGGTTATTAGAGTGGAACCCTAACATTGTTTGCAGAGGGGTTCTCCATTAGATTTTTCATTACTGTCCAGCCTCATTTCTGCTTTTCTTTTCTGCATTTCCATCCAGGAACCTATCCTTCCATCCTATAGATGGAAGGTAGCCATTCCTGTCTTATAGCAAGGGAGAAATCCTAGCTACAGAAATGGTGACCATACCAGGTCGATCCCACAGGATCCGTGGGTCTGTTTTTTAAAATTTTTCAAGTTTCAGTTCAGTTTTTGCCCTAGGTTAATTTTTTTGTCAAATCTAGTTTAAATCTTGTTTATTTATAGTTTCTGTTACTACCGAATCCTCCACAAGGCAAATTCGAGTCCATTTGGCCACATTACAAGTTACTGTCAGTCGAACCTGACTCAAGATAAAAACAAACTCCCATTCTGGAGCAAGTCGCACTTATAGGGCCTAAATAGGGGACCAGGTTGCTCATTTAGGCCTCACAGGTGTGACCAGGTCACCCTTTTTTCCCCGAAAGGTGTGACTTCCTTCAGAAAGAAAGACCACCTCTGTCTGCAAAATTTAAGCAACCCCCTCGCCTGTTTCTGGAAAAATTTGGTGACCCCCTCGCCACATTTGACCTGAAACGTGTGATCTGTCACTCAGAAGTTGGTTTTTAATAATTAAGGACTGTCAGTGCAGCTCAGCTGCCTCTGTCCAGCACAATTGTTTCATTTCTATTTCTGTTTATGTTAATCACAATTTCATGTACAGAACAAAGTGTAAGTTAAAATTTTTTAATGGGTTAATGAATATAGCTTAACTAAAACTAACCTAAAATCAATAATCTTGCTTGCCCTTCCTCCTCTACCTAGTCATCACCCGTCGGGGTATTTTGGGATAAGATGAAGGGCACAACTCGTATAGTAATAGGACCTTCACCCAATATTGTTCAAAACCACTAAAAACGGGTGACTTGGAAGGTAGAGGGGGTAGAGAAGGAGGGTTTCTCATGGCACTAAGCATCCTCCCTATTGAACAACCTTGCATCTGGGAGGTGAACAATGGATCTTCGGATGGGCCTAGTCCCATTGTCTTGAGAGCCCATCACCTTCTCTTGGTTGAAGAAGAATATAGGTGTAAGGTAGTCACCTAGTTAGGCTATCACAATTCAGGGTAAAAAATGGTATCTATCTACAAAATTTATGTTTATTTACTGCTTTTAACCACAATATGATGAAATCTACGAAATATTCATAAACCATTTGCAGCCACCAGATAACAGGAAAACAAAAAATACATACACACCATACCACTTAAATCAACCCAACTCAGTTCATGACGCTGAGAGAGCCACTAAAATTTACAAATTTAAACCAAGTCAAAAATTTGCAGTCTTTGAGGACATAAGTCCCTGACTGACTCAACCATGGGAAGTACTTGGGCTCAGCCCAGAAACACATTGTGAGGAGTACCATGGGAACCCCAAAGTAGCTGGCCGCTGAGAGGAATTTCCAAGCGAAATGGGCAATGACCCCCACCGATTAAGTAGAACACCCATGAGGAAAAATCCAAGCACTGTCTTCTAGCAGTCTTGGTGGCTGAGTGACCACCTACAGCCAATAGGAAGCCATTTGAAACTAGGGTCCAAAAAATCATTTCCACTAGTTTCATACACAAATCTAACACAATTGATCCCTCATGCTCTTCCTCATTCCTAAGAGGTGAACCACCACAATTTGGGTCATTGAGCCGACATCGTCGAGACCATTCTTGATGATCTCTCACACCATCATAAGGCCACATAGATTTTGATTCAGATTCAGACCCATATCAGTCTGAACCAGACCTGCACACTGCACCATCAAGCCCCATGGTTGGTGCAAACCTGGATCCATTTTTCGGCATAGCAATCACTAGTGGACCCATGTCCAAACAAAAAAATATCACCAACAACCCTGCAGGTGGCCCCAACATGGTTATGCAAACTGTGATAAGTCAGCTGCCACCACCCATAGTGACCAGCCAAGCTATCCCAACTACAACACATGGGGGCAGTGGCCCTTCCATATACACTGCCCCTCCTATCACACATGGGGGCAGTGGCCCTTCCACCTACACTGCTCCCCCTGTCATACATGGGGGTAGTGTCCCTTCCACCCACACTATCCCTATGCAAGTGCATTATGCACCTTCAAACCCCACCACCATGGCTGCCCCATCTCACATCAACCTGGGGTCAAACCTGCCTTTCATGGCTCGTCTCAACCTGCCTAATTTGGATTGGTTAACAAATGAACCCATTCACCATCAAAATTTTTGGCCCCCCATGCAAACCAAAATACCCTCAGATATTCCCAAGTTTGAAGGGAAGGCAGGGGAGTGTCCCTAAAACCACACCATGACATTTCATCTATGGTGCTCATCAAACACCATTGTAGATTATTCAAACAAACTAAGATTGTTCCAATGCATCCTCACAGATGCTGCAGCCAAATGGTACATTGAGCTACCACAAACCAAGTACCCAGATTTCAACTCCCTGTCTTTCATGTTCTTACAATATTTCCAACTCCCCATCAGATATGACGAAGGGGTGGAGATATTGTTATCTTGCCACCAGAATATTGCGACCCATATAATCGACCACATCCATGAGTGGCGGTGACATCGTAGTCTGTGTAAGATCCAACTTGATGATAGGATCTTCCTAGATTGGTTCCTCAAGACCTTGCTCCCACCCATAGCAAATGATGTCGCATCTGAACGTCCCCAATCCGAAGAGAAGGCCATACTAAAATCCCAATAGTTTGACTTGATCTATGCACAATCTAGATACCTTTACACCATCATTCTAGAAGCTCCTCGCATGGGAACCACCTACTGGGATGCATCGGGGGCATCCCATGCTACAGATGGCATCATAGGCTCAGTCTCACAACAACCATAGCATCGTCTCACACCACATGCAGTACCAACACAACCAAGCAACACTGCTAGTGTTTCCTACCAAAACCAAACTCTGGATTATGCAAGAATGGTGTCCCAGTCCAGAGCCACAACTTCTTACACACAACCTGCACCACCGCAACAGGCTCGGGCCTTGGCTTGGCCAACACAAAAATACGCAGGGAAAATGCCCACATTTGTGGCACCACCACCCACCCAAATATACTATGTACCACTAGTGCAAGTGGTTCAAGCCCCCGGCTCGACTCCACCTGCTCCATTGGGACAGGTGTTTGCACAACAAAACTGCCCCAACCAGCAACCCCCAATAACCAACAAGGGCAAGCCAGGAACAACCGACCCCAGAACAAAGCCAATAATCAACTACAGGGAGGTGATGAACAACCAAACCCTCCCAACAATGTCGCAGCTAACCAACCAGCCCAAAATCCTCCATGACCAAATGCACCAAGACGCAATTCCCTGTTCTGTACAAACCAACCATGCACACTCTATGAGTTCTACAGACACTACACATTCAAGTGTCCTTTCATGGGTCGCACTAAGCAGGCCATTAGGAATGAGGTGCAACATGCCACCAACACAACAGACCAAGCCCAACCCAACCCCGCACCACAAGGACCCCCTCCTATGGTGCTTCAAAACCCATTACTAGTCCAAGGATTGGTGGCAATCGCACCCCCTCCCCAACCCAATCCCAACACTCTAGGGGAACCTCCCATGGCAGAAACAGGTATCCACCACCTGCTGGCCATGACAATTGAAGAGGTCAATATACAAACAAGACGAAATCAGTATGAAACCAACACAGAACCCACTGACACATCGGCGGTATCTACGCCTAAAATAGTCAATGCGCCTCTTCAGTTACCCCCTTTCCTATGCCCCCCCATATGATGGGTTTCCAATAATGCCACGGCTAGAGCTACTATCATCTACAGCATCGTGGATGATCTGGCCCAAACACCTACCACCATGTCTTCCCTTGAGGTACTCAAAATGTGCCCAACACAGAAGAAAGCCTTACTAGCCGCCCTTGGTGACGTGGATCCCTCTGAATCCAAGCTGATCACATTCGCCATGGAAAATGGAAAACCACGGATGCCATCAACCATTTCCTTTCAAATCTCGGCGTCTATCCAGAATTTGGTTGTGCATCGATGCATAGTGGATGAGGGGGCATCCACATGTGTTATGTCTACCCTAAGGTTGGTAGAAAATTGGATCCCCAATTCTGCAACCATCCTCCACAACTCTGCGGGCTTATGATGGCCATCCCACTAAAGCCCAAGGAATCATCCCCCAAGTCCCCATCACATTAGCTGGGAAGACAATTCTGATTGACATAGAGGTTGTCAATGCTCAATTGGACTATAAACTTCTCCTCGGAAGAAGTTATATGTATTCCACGAGAGCCATTGCATCAACTACATTCTGTCTCATGATGTCCCCCCACAAAGGGAAAATCATGACAGTTGATCAATTGACTTATCATGATCTGCAAGGGTTAACCACACTCGCCAACGTTATCCCTACGATCAACACCATTGATCCGCAAGGGATGACCACACATGCCAATGTTATCCCTACTGTCAACACCATGGTTGACAACATACATGCCTCCCCATTGTTGAATGTGGGCCCTGGGTTGTTTGTTGATACCACCATGATGGCTCCTTTCCCCTTAGTGTCACCACCACTGACACCAAAAGAGACTGCGGACTTGTGCATGCTCTCATCCAGCATTGCTGCACCCAAACAACAACCACAACCACAGCCCCAACCGTAACCACAACACCATCCATAGCTGCAACATCAACAGCAACTGCAACATCATCCATAACCACAGCATTATGCGCAGCTGCAACCACAACCTCACCCCCACATACAACCATCAGGGAGTTATCTGGGCTCCTCTCCAGTCCATACAATTCCCTTCCTCTTTCCCCCACCTGGTGTCATGAGAAAGCCAGTAATGGCCACCTTAAACCTACCCAACTTTACATTGGGAATTCCAATGTGGTATCTTGATCCACCAGCTCAACCACCAATGACCCAGGTAGTCTTAGCCCTCGTGCAAGCCATTGCGGTTGAGTCTCTCCCTCCATCAGCCTCGCAAAAACCAACCACCACACCCACACCAGCAAAAACCAACCATCGCACCCACACCCGCATCGCCCCACCCAAAAAAAGGCCAGGGGAAAGAATGTGAAAGATATGATAGATCCTCAACAAATCCCGCTTTGTGCCATCTGCGAAGAATAGGGCCATCCAAATCAAAACTGCCCTGAGATTCCAATGATCCATGCACATTTGGATGCCATGGATACAACCAAAAACCTCCCCATGGTTGAACTTCCAAGCGTGCCAATAGTGAGAAACAAGTCATTGAGAAAAAACCATGCTTGCGCCCTATGCGGTTTGTATGGACACTATTCTCACCATTTACAAGACTTGTCCGAGTTTCGAGTGGCTTTAGCCGACCTTCGACAACATTCGCTTGAATCTGAGATCACTCTGATTGAAGAAGTCCACCCCCACCTCCTTCTTCAGACACCATGTCCATTTACATGATGTCCAGTTTTACTGACCCGCTCATATCCACTTCCAACGACAGTCCATCAGACCTGTCTCTTCCATTGTTTCCCCAGCCACATCTGCAACCTTAGTTACTAGGGAAACAACGGGGTTCATTCCCACTCAACACGATCCTTTTCCTTTTCCTTTTCCTTTTCCTACCATCCGGGATCATGAGTAAGTCTATCTTGGAAACACACAATATACAGGATTTCACATTGGGAGATCCTATGTGGTACCTTGAACCACCTACCCTACCTCTAAGGCCCCAGGATGTGTTGAATCATGTCCATCCAATTGAGATGATGTTGCACCTACCTCTGGGTCAATCAAAGACTCTTCTTATCTCCAGGCCTGCCCCTCTTCCTCCAACAGAGACTAGGGGCAAGGCCACAAAAACCACAACCAATACCATTTACATGATCGCTAGCACTAGTCACCCTTCTGTCTCATCGGTCATGGAAGATCCACCTGATCTACCCCAGCACCACTTACGTGATGATGGGGAGATATGTAAGACCACCTCCAGTTTTACCCCATTCCATTTAAACCATAGTGTGGAATCGGTTCTTCCCATAAAAGACTAGATTTTGTCATCTCACCTTGAAAATGACCTTCATCTCTGTAAGGGGGCATACATCTTCACTGACTCAGATGGTCAACTCTTGAAGAAGCCGTGCAACGAGCTCCACCTCAAGATAATCTGTGCCTAATATAACCACTATGAGTCCCTTATAGCGTAGTTTTTTCCCTTTTTTGTTTTGCAATGTTTTTACCACAAATCAAAGACCCCCATTTGGGGGCAGCACCATTAGCTGCTAATCCAAAGTCACCCAGAGCTTGTTCGAGACACCTCTCACACCTCCAAACTCAAATTTCTTCCCTCTATCTCCTTATGAAACCATTGTCTCATGTTTAACAAACAAATTTCGGGACTGATTCTCAGAAATTACCTCAATTTACGAGCCACATCATGGTGATACAAGTGTCTTCAGACATGTACTTGCATCACACTTGCCTACCGCCACTCATGCGGTTTCTCGGGCCACTGCGCGTTAAGGAACATCATTTTTATTTTTGTAACATATAGCTGTCTACTTCATCCACCGCACCTTATGCGGATCTCTGGACCATTGTATAGAAGACGAATTATTTCTTTTACATGTATTTGGTGTATAACTACCTTCGGACTTGCACTCACATCACATGTAGTTAAGTCCATCCACCACAATTCACACACGACTCTCTTGACCTCTATCCAAGAGCCACCTCAATTTGCGTGCCTTTGCTGCATCGACTCGCATTTCTCTACCGTGATCTATCCAGTACATGTATTGGTATGTTTGAGAGCCACCTGCTCCATCCATAATGCGTGGATGACCTTTGGACCACTGTCCACTGTCTCGACATGGGGCATCGCCTATGCCACCACAATCAGTTGACCATACTATATTTTTGTTTAAGCTCTTTTCTGACTCCTAAAAACAATGAAAAGATGGCCAAGCATAGTTGCTTCCTTCCCCGCTCGTTAAAGTATAGGAAAGGGTGTCTACATCATCTCGTTTATCTCATTTTGTGGATGATGTAGATCATCAAATGAAAAGGAACACCTTGGCATATTCAAGCCGAGAATGTTCCCCTATACATACTCTTATGCTTTCCCGGGCAGAGGGGCCGTACTTTATGAAAAAGCTCACCATGGGTTGTCGTTAAGCTCTTTTCCAGCCTTCTCAACAAGAAATTATTGTCAAGCAAACTTGGTTTTGTTCATGCTTGTAAAAGTATTTGAATGACCATCCAGTCAGTATAGGTTTAACCTTTTCCGGCCTGATTGGACTACCAACGGTAAAGAAGTCTCTCATCCCCAAAAGGATGGGCGAGCTCTCCTATGTATACTTTTATCCTTTTTCAGGCATAGGAGACTACCAATGAAAAAGAGCACCCACAGGAGTCTTCTTCATGCTTTCAGACTCTCTAAAATTGAAAGCAACATCGAGCATTTACTTTCTCGGGCTTGCCAAAAATCCACGAGATCATACCACAACAGTGTCTCTAGCCACCACCCCACAGAAAATTGTTTGGCAGCATTCCCCCTTTGGGTCGCCTTTGTTCAGATTACTCTGCAATGTGTCTTCCTTGGATCCCATCAATACCAAAAGTATCTACCTCCCCCAAGTATTTTCCATCTGCAATGACACTCCCGATATTATAGCTATGATCCCATTCCCATGAGTCAGTTTCATCTACTGCCTGGTCTGCCCTGTCATCATACTCTGAACAAAGGAAGTTTTGATTCTACTACACCCCCCCTACCCCTGTTCAACTCTTTCCCTCCCCACCCCCCATTTAGTGGGTTGGTCCGCAGATTGTCTCACATCTGTTAGTTGTCTCCCTCGTGCTTCTGGTCAAGGAAACACCATTGCCTTGACCAGGGGCAGGTCTCCCTCTGTCGATGACAACACACATATTCGAGAGGTTACACCCAGAGGTCCCTGTATCTTGGTTTCAATAACATCATTGATGAGTTCCTTGGACCACTTGATAGGAGTCCTTAGTGCCTCTCGGGATGGTTGTTTCTCACGTGCTCGAATCCAGCTACATCATCGCACCGTTGAGATTCGTAATGGGTATCGGTCCGTGTAGTATTTGGTCGAAGACCTCAGATGTCACCTGACTCTAGCACATTTATGAGTCTATTCAAGGGACCTAAACAGGTTATGTCCCTTATGATTTCCAGGTTGTGTTGGAGATAGTGTTCAGAAGCCCCAACAGTGCTTCTATATATATTTATGATTGATGTAGCATACTTGTACCATAGAGACTCTGACTCTCAATCAGTAAGTTCATATAGCTACGTACCGTTCCAGATCTAGTAGGCCATCGGTCATGAAGATATAGCATTCCATGAGAATGCCATGGGTCCAATGTAGCAGTTCTTCAGATCAGTATTGTATTCAGCCTCTAATTAAGGCAACCATTATTGTATGATCAGTTATACATGATTGGCTCTTGTATTATAGAGCATAGATCACATTATTATTTTGACATTGTCATGAGCATGGGGATGCCCGCCTCATCCATATACATGTCACACATTATTTGTATCTCACCCATTGATGGGAACCATATTAATACAAAAACCAAAATCCACCATGGCGCAGCCCTGGAAGCACCACTTCTCTGTATCAAATCCTATGATGTCCATTGGCCATACGATGAGCTCCTACCTTCACACATCAGGGGGAAATCTGTTAACCCAAAAAATATCTCACTCAGCTCTACATGGCCTACACCACTCAAGGACACCCATACACAACCCTCATTTCACCCCATTAGACCCCCACACCCTCAAAAAGGCTTAAGAATGAGCAAAAGGGCTTAAAAACCCCAAAAAGAGCATAAATAAGTTCTCCCAGGGGCTAAAGCCTCCAAAAAGGGACTAAAACCCCTAAAAGGAGCTAAGAACCCCGAAAGGAGCTAAAGTTAGGGCGAAAGGAGCTAAAATCCCCTAAAAGGGGCTAAAGCCCCAACCAGGGGCTTAAAACCCTAAAATTCCCCAAAAAAGCTATAAATAGAGGGGTGGGGGTCACTCTCAAGACACTTCTCGCTTGCATACTGTTATGCTTCCCATGGATGCCTTGAGATCCTTTGTCTCTCAAGCCACCTGTAGCTAGGATTTCACCTTGCTACAGGGGTAGGAATGGCTCCCTTCCATTTATAGGACAGAAGGGCAGGTTCCTACGTGTGGAAAATGCAGAAAAGAAATTGAACAGAAAGGAAAGCAAATGATAGAAAGAGAAATGGCTGTGAGACCTTATGCAAACAAGGTTAGGGCTTCGCCTTGGATACCTACAAAACATGTTAGAGATCAAACCTGTAAACAAATAATGGTCAGAAGACAACTAAACTAACAAAGCAAACACATAAACAAAACTAGATTATACCTCTTCTTTGGTGAAATGGGCCACCATGCCCTGGCTAGAAGAAGCACCTCCCTATCTCACTCAGCAATGGAGGAGCTATAGATCAATGGGGAAGATGAGTGGAAGAGAGGGGAATGTGGGTGGCTTGAGAAGCAAAGAGGTCTCAAGGCATCCACGGGTAGCATAATAGTATGCAAGAGAGGATTTTTTTTTTGAGAGTGACCCCCACCCCTCCTTTTATAGCTTTCTTGGGGATTTTTAGGGTTTTAAGCCCTTGGTTAGGGCTTTAGCCCCTTTCACCCTAACTTTAGCTCCTTTTAGGGTTTTAGGCTCCTTTGAGGGGTTTTAGCCCCTTTTTGGAGGCTTTAACCCCTAGGAAAGTTATTTAGGCTCCTTTCTGGGGTTTTTAAGCCCTTTTCTTCATTCTTAAGCCTTTTTGGGGGTGTGGGGGTCTAATGGAGTGATACGAGGATCAATCGTGGGTGTCCTTGGGTGGTGTAGGCCATGTAGAGCTGAGTGAGGGATTTTTTTGGGTTACCAGATTGCCCCCTAATGTGTGAGGGCAGGAGCTCATCGTATGGCTAACGGACATCATAGGATTTGTTGCATAGAGGTGGTGCTTCCGGGGCTGGGCAGGGTGGCTTTTGGTTTTTGTATTAATATGGTTCCCATCAATGGGTGAGTTACAAATAATGTGTGACATGTATATGGATGAGGTGGGCAATTCCATGCTCATGACAATGTCAAAATAATAATTTGATCTGTGCTCTAAAATACCAGAGCTAATCATATACAACTAATGGTACATAGTGGTTTCCTCAATGTGAGGCTGAATACAATATTGATCTGAAGAACTGGTAGATTGGAATCATGGCATTCTCATCAAATTATATATCTTCATGATTGATGGCATGTTGGATCTTGGATGGTACATACCTATATGGACTCGTTGATTGAGAGTTAGAGTCTCTATGGTACAAGTATGCTGCATCAATCATAAATCTATATAGAAGCACCGGTGGGGCTTCTAAACACTGTCTCCAATGCAACCCATAAATCACAAGGGACATAACCTATTTAGGTCCCTTGAATAGACTCATCAATGTGCTAGAGTCAAGTGACATCTAAGGTCTTCGACCAAATACTGCATGGACCAAATCCTGTACAAATCTCAACAGTGCGATGATGTAGTTGGAGTCGAGCACGTGGGAAACAACCATCCTGAGAGGCACTGAGGACTCCTCTCAAGTGGTCCAATGAACTCATCAATGATGTTAATGAAACCAAGCTACAGGGACCTCTGGGTCTATCCTATGGAATATGTGTGTTGTCGTTGACAGAGGGAGACCTGCCCCTAGTCAAGGCAATGATGTTTCCTTGACCAGAAGCGCGAGGGAAATAATCGAAAGGTGTGAGACAATCTGTGGACTGGCCCACTGAATGGGGGAGGGGAGGGGGAGGGAAAGAATTGAATAGGGGTAGTCGGAGTGTGGTATACTCAAACTTCCTTTGTTCAGAGTATGACAGCAGGGTGGACTAGGACCACTTAAGAGGAGTCCTTAGTGCCTCTCGGGATGGTTGTTTCTCACGTGCTCGAATCCAGCTACATCATCACACCGTTGAGATTTGTAATGGGTATTGGTCCGTGTAGTATTTGGTCGAAGACCCCGGATGTCACCTGACTCTAGCACATTTATGAGTCTATTCGAGGGACCTAAACAGGTTATGTCCCTTATGATTTCCGGGTTGTGTTGGAGATAGTGTTTAGAAGCCCCAACAGTGCTTCTATATAGATTTATGATTGATGTAGCATACTTGTACCATAGAGACTCTGACTCTCAATCAATAAGTTCATACAGCTATGTACCGTTCTAGATCTAGCAGGCCATCAGTCATGAAGATATAGCATTCCATGAGAATGCCATGGGTCCAATGTAGCAGTTCTTCAGATCAATATTGTATTCAACCTCTAATTAAGGCAACCATTATTGTATGATCAGTTATACATGATCGGCTCTTGTATTATAGAGCATAGATCACATTATTATTTTGACATTGTCATGAGCATGGGGATTCCCACCTCATCCATATACATGTCACACATTATTTGTATCTCACCTATTGATGGGAACCATATTAATACAAAAACCAAAATCCACCATGCCGCAGCCTCGGAAGCACCACCTCTCCGTACAAAATCCTATGATGTCCATCAGCCATACGATGAGCTCCTACCTTCACACATCAGGGGGCAATATGTTAACCCAAAAAATATCTCACTCAGCTCTACATGGCCTACACCACTCAAGGACACCCATACACAACCCTCATTTCACCCCATTAGACCCCTACACCCTCAAAAAGGCTTAAGAATGAGCAAAAGGGCTTAAAAACCCCAAAAAGAGCCTAAATAAGTTCTCCCAGGGGCTAAAGCCTCCAAAAAGGGGCTAAAACCCCTAAAAGGAGCTAAGAACCCCAAAAGGAGCTAAAGTTAGGGCGAAAGGAGCTAAAATCCCCTAAAAGGGGCTAAAGCCGCAACCAGGGGATTAAAACCCTAAAATGCCCCAAAAAAGCTATAAATAGAGGGGTAGGGGTCACTCTCAAGACACTTCTCCCTTGCATATTGTTATGCTTCCCATGGATTCCTTGAGATCCTTTGTCTCTCAAGCCACCTGTAGCTGGGATTTCACCTTGCTACAGGGGTAGGAATGGCTCCCTTCCGTCTATAGGATGAAAGGGCAAGTTCCTGCATGTGGAAAATGCAGAAAAGAAATTGAACAGAAAGGAAAACAAATGACAGAAAGAGAAATGGCTGTGAGACCCTATGCAAACAAGGTTAGGGCTTCACCTTGGATACCTGCAAAACATGTTAGAGATCAAACCTGTAAACAAATAATGGTCAGAAAACAACTAAACTAACAAAGCAAACACATAAACAAAACTAGATTATACCTCTTCTTTGGTGAAATGGGCCACCATGCCCTGGCTAGAAGAAGCACCTCCCTATCTCACTCAGCAATGGAGGAGCTATGGCTCAATGGGGAAGATGAGTGGAAGAGAGGGGAATGTGGGAGGCTTGAGAAGCAAAGAGGTCTCAAGGCATCCATGGGTAGCATAATAGTACGCAAGAGAGGATTTTTTTTTTGAGAGTGACCCCCACCCCTCCTTTTATAGCTTTCTTGGGGATTTTTAGGGTTTTAAGCCCTTGGTTAGGGCTTTAGCCCCTTTCACCCTAACTTTAGCTCCTTTTAGGATTTTAGGCTCCTTTGAGGGGTTTTAGCCCCTTTTTGGAGGATTTAGCCCCTAGGAAAGTTATTTAGGCTCATTTCTGGGGTTTTTAAGCCCTTTTCTTCATTCTTAAGCCTTTTTGGGGGTGTGGGGGTCTAATGGAGTGATACGAGGGTCAATCGTGGGTGTCCTTGGATGGTGTAGGCCATGTAGAGCTGAGTGAGGGATTTTTTTGGGTTACCAGATTCCCCCCTAATGTGTGAGGGCAGGAGCTCATCGTATGGCTGATGGACATCATAGGATTTGTTGCGTAGAGGTGGTGCTTCCGGGGTTGGGCAGGGTGGCTTTTGGTTTTTGTATTAATATGGTTCCCATCAATGGGTGAGTTACAAATAATGTGTGACATGTATATGGATGAGGTGGGCATCTCCATGCTCATGACAATGTCAAAAGAATAATTTGATCTGTGCTCTAAAATACCAGAGCTAATCATATACAACTAATGGTACATAGTGGTTGCCTCAATGTGAGGCTGAATACAATATTGATTTGAAGAACTGGTAGATCGGAATCATGGCATTCTCATCGAATTATATATCTTCATGATTGATGGCATGCTAGATCTTGGACGGTACATACCTATATGGACTCGTTGATTGAGAGTTAGAGTCTCTATGGTACAAGTATGCTGCATCAATCATAAATCTATATAGAAGCACTGGTGGGGCTTCTGAACACTGTCTCCAATGCAACCCATAAATCACAAGGGACATAACCTGTTTAGGTCCCTTGAATAGACTCATCAATGTGATAGATTCAAGTGACATCTGAGGTCATCGACCAAATACTGCATGGACCAAATCTTGTACAAATCTCAACAGTGCGATGATGTAGTTGGAGTCGAGCACATGGGAAACAACCATCCTGAGAGGCACTGAGGACTCCTCTCAAGTGGTCCAAGGAACTCATCAATGATGTTAATGAAACCAAGGTATAGGGACCTCTGGGTCTATCCTATGGAATATGTGTGTTGTCATTGATAGAGGGAGACCTGCCCCTAGTCAAGGCAATGATGTTTCCTTGACCAGAAGCGCGAGGGAAATAATCGAAAGGTGTGAGACAATTTGTGGACTGACCCATTGAATGGGGGAGGGGAGGGGGAGGGAAAGAATTGAATAGGGGTAGTGGGAGTGTGGTATACTCAAACTTCCTTTGTTCAGAGTATGACGATAGGGTGGACTAGGCAGCAAATGAAGTTGACTCATGGGAATGGGATCATAGTTGTAATACCGGGAATGTCACTACAGATGGGAAATACTTGGAGGAGGTAGACACTTCTGATATTGATGGGATCCAAGGAAGACACATTGCAGAGTACTCTAAACAAAGGCGACCTAAAGGGGGAATGCTGCCAAACTATTTTCTGTGGGGTGGTGTCTAGGGACACCATTATGGTACGATCTCATGGATTTTTGGCGAGCTCGAGAAGGTAAATGCTCGATGGTGCTTTCAATTTTAGAGAGTCTGAAAGCACGAAGAAGACTCCAGTGGGGGTTCTTTTTCGTTGGTAGTCTCCTGTGCCTGAAAAAGGATAAAAGTATACATAGGAGAGCTCGCCCATCCTGTACTGGATGAGAGACTTCTTTACCATTGGTAGTCCAATCATGACAGAAAAGGTTAAACCTATACTGACTGGACGGTCATTCAGATACTTTTATGAGCATGCATGAAACCAAGTTTGCTCTGTAATATTTTCTTGATAAGAAGGCTGGAAAAGATCTTAATGAAAAGCCATGGTGAGCTTTTTTGTAAAGTACGGCCGCTCTACCCGAGAAAGCATAAAAGTATGCAGAGGGGAATGATATTGGCTTGAATATGCCAAGGTGGTCCTTTTCATTTGATGGTCTACATGGTTCGCAAAAGGAGGTAAATGAGATGATGTATATGCCCTTTCCTATACTTTAGCGAGAGGGAAAGGAAGCAGTTGCACTCAGCTATCTTTTCATTATTTTTAGGAGTAAAAAAAGAGCTTAAATGAAACTCCAATATGGTCAACCGTTTGCGGTGGCACAGGCGATTCCCCATGTCAGGATGGTCGATAGTGGTCCAAAGGTCATCCACACAGTATGGATGGAGCAGAAGGCTCTCAAACATATCAATACATGCACAGGATAGATTGCGGTAGAGGATCGCAAGTTGGTGCAGCAGAGGCACGCAAACCAAGGTGGCTCTCAAACAGAGGTCAGGAGATCATGTGTGTGAGTTTGGTGAACAGACTTGACTACATGTGATGTGAGTGCAATTTCAGGGCACTTCTATGCCAAATACATGTAAGAAAAATAAATTGTTTTGTGGAAAATGGTGCAGAGATCCGTATAAGGTGCGGTGGATGGAGAAGACAACTATGTGTTAAAATACAAAACAAGAAGAAAAAAGATGACCCTTGATGGGTGGTGTCCCAAAGACCCACATGAATAGCGGTAGGGGAGAGTGATACAAGTACAGGTCCACAGACACTTGCATCGTCATGCTGTGGCTCATAAATTGAGGCTACTTGTGGGAAATGGTCCCAAAATTTATTTGTTAAACATGAGACGATGGTCTCATACAAAGATATAGGGCAGAATTTTGAAACCAGTGGCATGAACGTCATCTCAAACGGACTCCGTATGGTGCTGTTATGCTGATCGAAAGAAATTAGGTCAAATGGGGCCGATATAAGGGTGGGGTCCACCTAGTGAGGTGTCATTGTCATTGTTCATTGTGGAGTTGGAGTGGTGGGCCCTAAATCTTCATTTTTTGATTTCTCCTATTCTGACCAGTGGTTTTGAGTTCTGTGACTTGCAGGTAAAAGCTCTCACTGAATCTCTTCCTTTTGGTGGATTACATTCTGCATTTGGTCACCTGGAGGTCCTCCATGAGCAGTTTGGGGTTTCATGGAGCCAAGTCGCACCTTTTGAAGGAAAAGGAGTGACCTGGTCACTTCTGTGGGGAATTTTTGAGCGACTTGGTCACTCATTTTTCCCAAACAGGTGTAACTTGGCCTCTGGGGGGTGTTTTTTGATGAGAGCAGTGGTTGAAATCTAATTTTTTGCTTGTGCAGGATCGCTGAGATCAAGTGGCGAGAGAGAGACTACAAAGACCTGCTGGAGGCATCATTACGAGACAGGAATGTGAGAGATACACTGGCCCATTGTGGGTTGCTCAAGTTCATGAGGATACCCCTCATGAAGAGCTTTGGTTTGCTGCTGCAAACACTGGTGAGTTTTTGGGATGTTGATGAGAAGGCATTCCTCTTTCGGGGCCAGTGGATTGAGATCATGCTAGCAGATGTATAATTTCTGACTGGGCTCCCTACGTTGGGAGTTGTGGGTGACTTGGCACTGGTGTTGTCTCGGGGGGGGGGGGGACATTGGAGGAGATGTGTGATAGGCACTGTTATGCTATGGCATATGTGTGTGGCTCCTGTATTTTGATGTGTGACATCGAGGATTTGTCGAGACAGGTGGTGGTGACATTACTGCTGCGCATCTTGGGTTCCACGGGGAGCCAAAAGATCTCTGGAGGGAAGCTCCAGCTAGTAGAGCGTGCTATAGGGGGAATGTACTATGGATGGGGCCAGATGTATCTTTAGGTTGTTTAGTGGTAGCTGAACAAGCCGAAGACATTTGGGGCAGGATTTTGTTTTGGTTCCTTCCTGTGTGATTTCTTTTTTGAGAAAGTACCTACACTGCGTCCGCACTGGGCTGTGCAGGATAGTGGTCCATGGGAGCCACAGATGTATCGGTGGTGCCAGATTATGATCTAAGAGGGTGGAGGCAGAGTAGGATGCTGCTCTATTAAAGAGCAGTGGTGGAAGCTTCCAGTGGTGATCGAGGAGTACCCGTACTTGGGTATGAACTATCATGGGGACCCTGAGATGCCCCATCCTCCCGGCCAGGCGTGGGGACCAGCTGGTATGTATGTGTGATGTTTTTATGTTCATATTTATACATAGTGTAGTTTGAGCTAGTTGATAGTTGTATGTGTGGAATGATGGTGTCCTTCTTTGTATATGTAGATATCGATCCTCGCTCACCCCCCAGGCATCGAAGGCAGGTATTTACTATAGATCCTACGGTGGTTCCTGCTGGGAACCCTCGCAGGTGATGGCGGGAGATGGATGACTTGCTGCCGCATCTGGAGTGGCTTGCTATTGGGATCTATGATGATGGGTGGCAACATCTGAGTAGTGATTTGATCGCTTCTATTCATAGTTTTCCTCCCGAGTGGACTGCTGTGATGAGGAGGATGGCTATGGCCTGTGAGCAAGTTCGTCGGGCGGTGAGAGGTGATCTTCCCGTGGAGGATGAGTCTTCTGAGGAAGATGATGATACTGAGTCAGATGATGAGTTTGAGTCAGATTAGTAGCCTAGTGGGGCTGTCCCTAGTGTAGTTGTGCACTTAGGAGTTTTTGTGTTGTTATGTATATCATGCTGAGAAAGCATATGTGGCTTCTCATTTTGTATTGGACATGTTTTTGACATGCAACTGATCGATTTATATATATATTTTTGATGCACGTGGATGCACTTTTATGGTTTTATTATGTGAGTCTTTTTATGATGATGTGAAATGAAAATGCCTGAATGATGTATTATTACACTTGTGTGTGTATTTCTGGATATGATTATGCATGATGTTATGGTTGTATGCTCCTTATATGCGATTATGAATGTGCTAGTTTAGAATATCATTAGCCATTTGATTTGCGACACTATCGAGGTTTCTGGGAACATGTGTGAATGTGATGGATTCAAATGTTCTAACCATCTATTTAGTGCACAGGAACTTTCTAAAGAGGCAAGGATCACGTACCCGATAGTAGTTGTTCAACTGAGAAACAAGCAGCTGGGAGTCTAAGAAGACATCAAGATGGTGAACGCCTAACTGAAGAGCGGTGGCCAAGAGGCCATTGACACCATTGTATTCAGCCTGGTTGTTGGTTGCAGTGCCCATGCATATTTTGTTTATATGGATCAACTTGTGCGATGGGGAGTAGATCACCCATGCAGACGAGGTGAGGTTTGGAGACCATTTGCTTACTCCATCAACGAATCCCGTATACCGGTTTGAGGTGTAATCCATCTGGAGCAATGAGGGGAAATGATACATAAGACTCACTTTTGAAAAATTTGTAAAACAAAAAGGAGGAAGACTATAATACAATTTGTACTATCGTCACTCAAAGGGGTGATGTTAGAGGGAAAGTTGTTTGGACTTTCTAGGGATCGGTGGTCATTACTTTGTGTGACATGATGAATCCTTGTAGACAGCCCGTTGGGACACAAAAAATACACTTGAAAGGGTTTAAGCATATTTCATACTTGAGACATCATAAGAAGACCTGTCGCAGGTCATATATGTGTTGTGTTTGCTTCTGCGACCATGCAATGAGGTTGTTGAGACAAACCAACATGATGTGAACAAGGTTGCAGAAGTAATGTGTCATGGTGCGCTGGAAGGTAGATCCAACATTTTTCAGGCCAAAGGGCATGAATCGATATGCGAATGTGCCCCATGGGGTTGTGAATGCCATCTTGTAATGGTCCTCTTTCTAGATCTGGATCTGGTTATATCTGAAAAATCCGTCCATGAAGGAAAAGGCCTAATGTCTGGCACATGCATTGATGATCTGATCGATGAAGGGTGTTGGGAAGTTGTCTTTGGGACACGCCCCATTGAGGTCATGGAAGTCTGTGAAAACATGAATGGTACCCTATTTTTTATTCACAGGAATAGGATTAGAAACCCAAGTGGTGTAGGCAATGGGGTAGATGAAGCCGATTGTGTGCAGCTTCTCTATCTCGGCTTTAACTATGACCACTTTGGAAGGATGGATGGGTCGTTGTTTTCGTTATACGGGGGCTACAACAGGCCAAGTGTCGATGTGGTGCTCCATGATTGATGGATCCAACCCGAGCATTTTAGTGTAAGACTAGGCGAAGATGTCATGGAATTCTTGGAAGAGAGATTTATAGGCAGCAACCTCTTCCGGGGAGTAGGATGCCCACAACATGATTTCTTCAACAACCTCAGGATTGGTTGAGATGTTGATTTTGGTGGTTGGAAAAATGTTGCCCATGTTCCCTTCTTTGAAGGATTCTGGTGCTGGAATGGGGTTTTTGAACCAGTTGACTTTCCTGTGAATGAAATCCTTGGTTTACATGGAAAACTAGTCGGACTACGAGACAAGTTCTTCGGGGAGGAAGAATGAACGGTGGTGCATGTCATCCCATGGGTATTCTGGGGCAGTTAGGGCTTCAAGCATCTCCTCATTATTGCAAAAGCAATGAAGAGACAGGTCTGATGGACCGCCGTTGGAGGTGGAGATAAGCGGGTCAGTTGAACTGGACATCATGTAGATGGACATGGTGTCTGAAGAAGGCAGTGGGGGGTGGACTTCTTCGATCAAGGTGATATCAGACTTAAGGGAATGTTGATGGAGGTCATCTAGAGCCATTCAAAATTCTAGCAAGTTTTGGTAATGGTGAGAGTAATGTCCATACAAACCGCAAAGGGCGCAAGCATGGTTTGTTCTCAATGCCTTGTTTTTGAATATTGGCGTGGTTGGGAGTTCAACTACAGGGAATGTTTTCATTTGTATCCATGGAATCCAAATGTGCATAGATCATTGGGATTTTAGGGCAATTCTAGGTTGGGTGGTCTTGTTGCTCACAGATGGCGCAAGGCGGGACTTGTTGTGGCTCCGCAGTAGGTTTCGCATTCTTGCCCCTGGCCCTTTTTGGGTGGGGCAGTGCAGGTGCGGGTGTTGTGGTTGGATTTTGTGGGCCAAGTGGAGGGTGAGACTCGACCGCAATGGGTTGCACCGGGGTTAAAACAACCTGGGGCATTGGTGGTTGAACTAGTGGATTGAGATACCATACCAAAATTCCCAATGTAAAGTTGGGTAGGATTAAGGTGGCCATTACTGGCTTGTTCATGATGCCAGGCGGGGGAAAGAGGAAGGGAATCATATGGACTGGAGATGAGCCCAGATAACTCCCTGACGGTTGCATGTGGGGATGTAGTTGTGGTTGTGGCTGTGCAAAATGCTGCTGCTATGGATGATGTTGCGGTTGCTATTAGTGTTGCAGCTACGGATGGTGTTGGGGTTGGGGTTGAGGCTGCAGTTGCGCTTGTTGTTTCGGTGCAGTGGCACTGGATGAGACCATGCACAAGTCCACGGTCTAATTTTGTGTCAGTGGTGGTGACACTAAGGGGAAATGAGCCATCATGGTGGTATAAGCAAACAACCCAGGACCCACATTCAACAATGGGGAGGCTGGTGTGTTGTCAGCCATGGTGTTGATTGCAAGGACGACATTGGCATGTGTGGTTGTCCCTTATGGCTCAATGGTGGTGATGGTAGGGGCAATGTTGGCTGGTGCCATTAACCCTTGCAGATCATGATAAGTGAGTTGATCAACCATCACGATCTTCCCTTCGTGAGGGAACATCATGAGATGGAAGACGGTTGATGCGGCCGCTCTCATGGTGTACATATAACTTCTTTTGAGGAGAAGCTTATAGTCCAGTTGAGCATTGATGACCTCTATGTCGATCAACACTGTATTCCTAGCTAATGTGATAGGGACATGGGGGAGGATTCCTTGGGATTTAGTGGGATGGCCATCATAAGCCCGCAGAGTTATAGAGGATGGTTACAGAATTGGGGACCCAAGTTTCTGCCAAACCAGGGTGGACATAACGCACATGGATGCCCCCTCATCCACTATGCACTGGTGCACAACCAAATTCTGGATAGACACCGGGATTTGGAAGGCGATGGTAGATGGCATGCACAGTTCTCCATTCTCCTTGTCGAATGTGATCAAATTGGAGTCAGAGGGGTTTACGAGCCCAAGGGCGGCTAGTAACGCTTTCTGCTTCATTAGGCACATTTTGATTACCTCTAGAGCAGACATGGCCATTGGTGTTTGGGCCAAATCATCCACAATGCTATAGCTAATGGCAGATATAGCTGTGGCGTTGTTGGCCACTCAGCATATGGGGGGGCAGGGGAAAGGGGGTAACTAAAGAGGTTCATTGACTGATTTGCACGTAGATGCTGCTGATGTGTCAGCAGGTTTGGTGGTGGCACCGTACTGATTTCGTCTGGTTTCTAGGTTAACCTCTTCAGTCGTCATGGCTAGCAGGTGGTGGACACCTGTATCTGTCATGGGAGGTGCCCCTAGAGTGTTGGGATTGTCCTGGGGAGGGGGTGTGGTTGCCACCAATCCTTAGACTGGTAGTGGGTTTTGAAGCACCATGGGGGGAGGTCACTGTGGTGTCGGATTGGGTTGGGCTTGGTTAGTAGCATTGGTGGCCTATTGGGCCTCATTCTGAATGGCCTGCTTAGCTCAACCCATGAGGGGACACTCAAATGTGTAGTGTACATAGACCTCATAGAGTGTGCATGGTTGGTTTATCCGCAACAGGGTGTTGTATCTTGGTGCATTTTGTCATGGGGGGGTTTGGGCAGGTCGGTTTGCTGTGGCATTGTTGGGAGGGTTTGGTTGTTGACCGCCTTCCTGCAGTTGGTTATTGCCTTGGTTTAGGGGCTGATTATTTATGGCTTGCCCTTGTTGATTGTTGGGGGTAGGCTGGTTGGGATGGTTTTGTTGTGCGGACACTTGTCCCAACAGAGCAGGTGGAGCTGAGGCGGGGGCTTGAACTGCTTGCACTGGCAGTGCATAGTAGATTTATGGGGGTGGTGGTGCCACAAATGTGGGAATTTTCCCCTGGTATTGCTGTTTTGGTCAAGCCATGGCCTAAGCCTGCTGTGGTGGCGCAGGTTGTGCATAGGAAGTTGTTGCTCCAGACTGTGACATCATTTTGGCATATTCCGGAGTTTGGTTCTGGTAAGCAACACTAGCAATTTTGCTTGGTTGTGGTGGAGCTACAGGTGGTGTTGGATGGATTTGTGGCTATTGGGAGACTGAGCCTATGATGCCATCTACAGTATGGGATTTCCCCAGTGCATCCCGGTAGGAGGTACCCAGACGGGGAGTGTTTGGAATTATGGTGTACAGGTATCCAAACTGGGCATAGATCAGGTCAAATTGTTGGGCTTTTATTATGGCTTCCTCTTCGGATTGAGGACGTTTGGATGTAACGTCCTTTGCTATGGGTGGGAGAAAGGTTTTGAGAAACCAATCCAAGAAGATCCTATTGTCAAGTTGGATTTTACATAAACTACGACGTCGCCACCACTCATGGATGTGGTCGGTTATATATGTTGCAGTGCTCTGGTGGCAGGATAACATGATCTCCACCCCTTCGTCATATCTGATGGAGAGTTGAAAATACTGTAGGAACATGAAAGGTAAAGAGTTGAAATCTAGGTACTTGGCTTGCGGTAGCTCAATGTACCATTTGGCTGTCACACCTGTGAGGGTGCGTTGGAACAGTCTTATCCTGATCGAGTCATCTATGATGCTGTTTGATGAGCACCATAGATGGAATGTCATGATATGGTTTTGGGGACATTCGCCTAGCTTGCCTTCAAACTTTGGAATGTCTGATGGCAACTTGGTTGGCATGGGTGGCTAGAAACCTTGGTGGTATATGGGGTCGTTTGTTAATCGAGCCAAATTAGGCAAGTTAAGATGAGCCATGAAAGGAAGATTTGACCCCAGGTTGATGTGAGATGGGGGAGGTATGGTGGTGGGGTTTGCAGGTGCATAATGTACCTGCATAGCTAGGGGTGCTGGTGGTGCCATTGTAGATGGGCCAATGCCCCCAAGTGTGATGTGAGGGATAGTGTGAATGGAAGGGCCACTGCCACCATGTGTGATAAAAGGGGTAGTGTATGTGGAATGGGCACTACCCCCCTGTGTGATAGAAGGGGAAATATATATGGAAGGTCCAATGCCCGCAAGTGTTGTAGGTGGGACAGCCTGAGTGGTTATTATGTATGGTGGCAGCTGACTGATGACAGTTTGCATGACCGTGCTGGGGCCATCTACAGGGTTGTTGGTGATAATTTGTGGTATGGACATGGGTCCACTAGCTATGGCTATACTAGAAAATGGATCCGGATTTGCACCAGCCATGGGGCTTGATGGTGTAGTATGGAGGTCTGGTTCAGAATGATATGGGTCTGAATCTGAATCATAGGTTGTGTGGCCTTCTGATGGTGTGAGAGGTCATTGAGAACGGTTTTGATGGTGTCGGTTTAATGTCCTGAATGGCAGTGGTTCACCTCTTAGGTGTGAGGAAGAGCATGGGGGATCAATTGTGTTATATTGTATCAAACTGGTGGGAATGATGTTTGGACCCCAGTTTCAATGGATTCCTATTGGCTGTAGGTGGTCACTCGACCACCAAGACTTCCAGAAGACAACGCTTGGCTTTTTCTTCATGTACGTTTCTACTCAATCAGTGGGGGTCGTTGCCCATTTCACTTGGCAATTCCTCTCAGTAGCCAGCTACTTTGGGGTTCCTGTGGTACTCCTCACAATGAGTTTTTGGGCTGACCCAAGTACTTCCCACAGTTAAGGCAGTCAGGGACTTATGTCCTCAAAGACTGCAGATTTTTTGAACTTAGTGTAAATTGATAAATTCTAAGGCCTCTCTAAGCGTCATGAACTGACTTGGGTTGATTACGTTGTATGGTGTATATTTTTTTATGTCTTTCTGTTATCGGGTGGCTGCAAGTGGTTTATGAATATGTCATAGAGTTCATATCATTGTGTGTACAAGCAGTAAATAAACAGAAATTTGTAAATAGATACAATTGTTTTTACCCTGAATGTTGATGGCCTAAATAGGTGACTACCTTACACCTATATTCTTCTTCAACTGAGATAAGGTGTTGGGATCTCAACACAATGGGACTAAGCCCATCCATAAATCCACAGGTCACCTCCCAGATGCAAGGTTGGTCAACAGGGAGGACGCTTAGCACCGTGAGAAGCCCTCCTTCTCTACCCCCTCAACCTTCCAGGTCATCCATTTTTAGCAGCTTTGAACAATAGTCAGTGAAGGTCCCATTACTATATGAGCTGTGCCCTTTGTCGTATCCCAGAATACCCCAAAGGTTTATGGATGGGTAGAGGAGGAAGGGTAAGCAAGACTGTTAATTTTATGTCAATTTTAGTTAAGCTACATTCATTAAGCCATTAAAAATTTTTCTTTTTGAATTTACACTTTGTTTGTACATGAAATTATAGAAAATTAAAACAAAAGCAGAAATGTAACTACAATGCTATACAGAGGTGACTGAGCTGCACTAACAGTCCCTAATAAATTGAAAATTAACTTCTGATTGACAAACCACATGTTTCAGGTCAAATTTGGCCAGAGGGTCGCAAATATTTTCCAGAAACAGGTGAGGGGGTCACACAGATTTCACAGACAGAAGTGGTCTATCTTTCTGAGTGAAATCACACCTTTCGGGGGAAAAAGGGTGACCTGGTAATGCCTATGAGGCCTAAAAGAGCGACCTCATCCCCTGTTCAGGCCCAATAGGTGTGACCTGCTTCGGATTTGGGGTTTGTTTGATCCTGAGTCAGATCCAGCCAATAGTAACATGTACTGTGGCCAAACAGACTCGAATTTTCCTTGCAGAGGCTTCGGCAACCATAAAAACTGAAAATAAACTGGATCTAAGCTAGATTTGACAAGAATTTTTTTAAAACTAGGGCATAAAGTAAAAAACTAAACCAGGGATCCTATGGGATCGACCTGGTATGGTCTCCAAATCTGTAGCAGGGATTTCTGCTTGCTACAAGGGCAGGAATGGCTCCCTTCCGTCTATAGGATGGAAGGGTAGGTTCCTGCATGTGGAAACTATAGAAAATAAACTGAACAAAAAGGAAAGCAAATGACATAAAGAAAAATGGCCATGAGCCCCTCTGCAAACAAGGTTAGGGCTTCGCCTTGGCTACCTGCAAACAACTATTAAGCTACAAAAAACCTGCAAAACCTGTTAGAGATCAAACCTGCAAACAAATAATGGTCAGAAAACAACTAAACTAATAAAGCGAATGCATAAACAAAACTAGATTATACCTCTTCTTTGGTGAAATGGGCCACCATGCCCTGGCTGGAAGAAGCACCTCCCTATCTCACTCAGCAATGGAGGAGCTATGGATCAATGGGAAAGATGAGTGGAAGAGAGGGGGATGTGGGTGGCTTGAGAGGAAAAGAGGTCTCAAGGCATCCACGGGAAGCATAACATTATGCAAGAGAGGTTTTTTTTTGAGAGTGACCCCCACCCCTCCTTTTATATCTTTCTTGGGGATTTTTAGGGTTTTAAGCCCTTGGTCAGAGCTTTAGCCCCTTTTTTGGGATTTTAGCCCCTTCCACCCTAACTTTAGCTCCTTTTAGGGTTTTAGGCTCCTGTGAGTGGTTTTAGCCCCTTTTTGGAGGCTTTAGCCCCTAGGAGAGTTATTTAGGCTCCTTTTTGGGATTTTTAAGCCCTTTTATTCATTCTTAAGCTTTTTTGGGGGTGTGGGGGTCTAATGGAGTGATACGAGGGTCGATCATGGGTGTCCTTTATTAATCTTGCATAGTGATATAGGGACTAAACATCAGTCTCATCAAATATTAATCAACAAATAACTCAAGAAAGGGTGTAAATGGGCTACAGAATGAGTAGCAGCTCTATATATTCACACAAAGAATGAGAAATTACATTACAATGTCATGCTACAAGCATGAATGAGAAGCAATTCTAATTCCTAAGGAGGTCATTCGAATTGAATGACTGAGCCTAGCTTAACTGAATGTAAGCCACAGTCAACACTCAAGTTAACCACTGATCAAGACCCTAATTGACTCAACTGAGCCCTAACCTAAGTTGGAGTGCAATAAATGAATGAGTCTCAACTGAAAGAGATTAGACATATGTCACAGCAAGCCAACCATCAAGTGGTAGCACTTCAATGACTCAATGAACCCCGATGAGGTTAACTGAAGTGTAACTGAACATCAGAAGTGGTTGGAGGCACCGCTGTTGACTCCAGTTGATTAAATAATCAATTTAATGGAGGGAGGTGCCTTCACTACCCTGTTTAACTGATTGTAACAATCAGTTAGCAATTAGGTACATTAATATCACTCAGATCACCCTTGGAGTGCTCCAGTTAGCCTCCCCGAATGTAGGAGAAGGCTAAGTTAGCCTCCTTGACTGAAGGTAGGTGTGGATGTGATCTAGTTGATGACATTTAATGCTCCACTGATGTTAATTAAGCCAATAATAATTAGGATAGTGGTATAACTAGGCCAAATTGACCAAAATGAGTGTGTAAGGTGGTAAATGTCTCCAACAGCCCCCCTTAAGCTATAATCAGGAGGAGTTAGAAAACATAAAATGCATAAAAATGCCAGGGCCCCAACAACTAGGGGCATAGGTCACCCTGTACAATGCTGAAACTGAAACAATGCTAAAAAACAAACTAAGTGAGGAAAAGAGGGAAAACCCAGTGGGAAAAACCCTCCGTCAAGCTGAACATTGAAAGTAGTCTGAATCACCCGGATGAACTCACCCCCAATAGTGAACGAAGGTAAGTGAACTTATTTTCTAAAAATCTCTTGGTGAAGATGTCTGCAATCTGCTCATCAGTCAGGAAGTATTGCATAATGATGGTCCTATCATGCACTAGCTCCCTGATATAGTGCATGTGGATATCTACATGCTTGGTCCTCTGCTTAGTAACTGGATCTGTGGAAATATTAATAGCACTTTTATTGTCACAAAAGAGAATAATGGACAAATTACTACCAAGATCAAACTCTGAAAGAATTCCTTGCAAACAAACTTCTTGGATGCAAGCATTCACCGCTCCTCGATACTCGGCCTCTACTGAAGATAGTGCTATGGCAGCCTGCTTTTTGCTAGAACAAAAAATGGGGCCACCACCAAACATGAATACATATCTATAAGTAGACTTTTGATCAATAGAATCACCTGCCCAATCGAAATCTGTGTATCCAACCAGCTCTAGCTCGGAGTCTGCAGCGTAGTGAATTCCGTAGGTCCTGGTTCCCTGAATATACTGGAGGATCCTCTTGGATGCCTTCCAATGAATATCATGAGGCTTCTACATGTATCTTGATATAGAATTCATGGCATAATATATATTGGGCTGAGAATGTGTCAAGTACAACAAGCTACCAATTAGCTGTCGATAAATAGTGCAGTCCATGGGAGGTGTGCTTTTTCCTTCTTCAAGGATTATCCCTGAAAGGAAAGGGAATGGTGTAGGCATAAAATAAGCCATGTTAAACTTTACTAACAGGTCTGAAATTTATTTTAACTTATTGACCATAATCCCATCAGAATTTTGCTCAATTTCGAGCCCCAAATCACTCATTTCAAAGGCATTGTGGAGAGCAGTTTTGATGGTTGAAACAGAGGAAACTGTGCTACCTGTGATCAGTAAGTCATCAAGATAAAAAAAAATAAAAAATAATATGACCATAATACTTCTATAAATACACATTTTGATCTTATCTACATCTTTGGAAGTTTTGCGAGAGAAGGAAGGAAACCATCTTCGAATACCACTCTCTTGGGGCCTGTTTTAACCCACATAGTAACTTCTTTAGATTGCAAACCAAATATGGATAAGTGATGTAGCCCTTAGGATGATTCATGTATATCTCCTCATGAATATATCCATGTATAAATTCTGACTTAACATCCATATGATGCACTTCCCAGTGCTTAGATGCTGAAATTACCAAAACTAGGCAGATGGAGTCCATTTTTGCAACCGGTGCAAAGGTCTCATGGTAGTCCACACCTTGGACCTGAGAGAAATTTTTTTCCACCAGACTTGTATTATATTTGTAGGTTCTTCCATCAGCATAAACCTTGGTCTGAAACACCCACTTGCATTGAACCGATTTCCTTCCCGGAGGAAGAGAAACTAGCCCCCAAGTAGTGTTTTTCTGAAGAGAATTCATCTCTTCATCCATGGAAACTTGCCACCTCGGATCCTTCTGAGCATGGTAGTAGGAATTTGGATCTTGATGAATCATCAAATAACAATTTTCATACAGCAAATTATCAGGAAAAGAGAGTGCAATACCTACTCTTTGGAAAGTAGACCGGGTTCTCCTTGGATCATCTAGATTTCCAATGTTATCTCCTGCGGAGGAGAGTGTCTGTTGGGCCCATGTAGGAAGATGATTTTGCACTTCAGGTTCTAATTCAGCATCTGATTATTTATGCACACTGATATCAGAAATCATAGGATCCAAATCATGGTCATCAGCCCCAATTTCATCATCCAAATATTCAGTATAATAGGAAGGAAATTCAACAGTTTTCTCCTTCACTAGTTCCACCTCCCGAAGTGGCTCATCGAACTTGACACTTCTCTTGATGATAATATGTTTTGTTTTGATATCCAAAAGCTTGAAACCTTTAGATTCATTAGGATACCCAATAAACATACATTCTATGCTTTGTGCTTGCAAAGCCCTTCTTTTATCAAGCGGAATCCGGGCCCATGCAGTGGACCCAAACACCCGCAGGTTCGACACATCCAGCTTGTGTCTGAAGTATGCTTCAAAAGGGGTATTCCCTTTCATGGATGAGTGTGGCACCTTTTTTTGAATGTATTCTTCAGCATGCATGGCTTCATCCCATATATTTGTATCAAGCTTCTTTGATTCCAACATACAGGTGGTCATCTCCTTGAGAGACTGATTCTTCCTTTCCGCTACTCCGTTCTACTGGGGAGTGTAGGGAATTGAATGTTGGACCTGAATACCAATTTGGGAGAATATGTGCAGAAAATAATTACTGACATACTCCCCTCAATTATCAGATCTCAAGATATTGATCTTAAGCCCAGAGTTATTTTCGATCAAGGCCTTCAATTCATAAATTTTTTCACATACTTCAGACTTCTTTTTGAGAAAGAAGACCCATGTGTACCTTGAAAAATCATCAATAAAAGTAAGAATATACCTTGATCCATTCATGGATTTGATAGGCATCAGACCATTGATATCAGAATGTATCAGCCCCAATATGCATGTAGCTTGGTTTTCCTTCCCCCGATCAAACTTGTGCTCAGGGTGTTTTCCAATCACACAGCCCTTGCAAATTCTTGTGGTTGCCTTGATTACCAGAAGGCATTCAACCATGGAGTTTTTCTGTAATTTCTACAAATATTTGAAATTAAGATGGCCAAACCTCTCATGCCACATCCCACTAACCTCATTTCCATGAGTTAGCAGAGTGGTGGCCTTTGCATCCACAACAAAGTGAGAGAACTCATAGGATTTTGCATGATGCTTTGCAAGGCCTTTAGCAATGAGTTTCCTAGATGCAATCTCTGTTATCTCAACATCATTTGTCTGAAAGAAAATATCTTAGGCACTCTTGTATGTGTCATCTGATAGACACTAAGGATATTTGATGCCAGAGACGGTACATACAACACATTTGAAAAAAATCCATTTTCAAGATCAACAGTACCTTGTCCTTCTGAAATGATGGTGGAGTCATCTCCCATGTGGATGGGAATGGATTTGTCGGTCTCCAAGGAATAAAATGAGTCTCTTTCAGCCATCATGGGGTTTGGATCTCTAGAGTCAATCAAGAGTTCTTTGGACTTCGAAGTGCTTGCCATGAGGGCATGACCTCTTTCATGATGTGGTTCCCGATCTTGCTGATCTCTCCTCCGAAATATTTCCAGAAGATTGATGTGATTTCTCTCAAGGAGAGAGGTAGCTTCATCAAGCTTCTTCTTCATGTAGGAATGTTCAGGGTGGAATCCCTTCCCACAGTATGAACACTTGGATTTTTCCTTGCCATGGTGCCCTTTTCCTTTGTTCTTCCTTGAGCCGAAAGACTCATCATGCTGCTGGTTTTCAACTTTTGGCTTAGGAGCTTCGAATTTAGTTTTTGGATTCTTCTGCTTCTTTCCTTTACCCTTTATATCTTTGAGCCCCGAGACATGGAGGTCTTGATCACAGGAAGATCTGATGATCCCCATTTGGATAAGCTTGTCATGTTCACCTGTTAGGGATTCAATGAAGGCATTGAGTGTAGACATATTCCATCCAGGGGTTGTGAGCTTCCCCACACGGAATGTAGAAAAAAAAACTGAATAATCAGCCCTAATTTTGGAGAGTATGGTGAGGATGAGCTGATCATCCGCCTTCTCCACTTTGCATTGCTTCAAGAGTAAAACAGTGTGCTTGAACTTTATGAAAAGTCATTCAGAGTTTAGAAATTGGAGGGATCGAGAGACATCAATTCATTTTTGAGTTGGTAAATTCTCAAGTCATATTGCTTTCCATATAGGGTTTCCAATTTGTCCCAAATTTATTTTGGAGTCTTCAATTCCGCAATATGGAAAAGAAGATCCCAAGAAATTGAGAGGCACAAGAATCCAAATGCTTCATCCTTCTTGTTCAAGAATCTTGATTTTTCTATGGTAGAAACAGGCTCATCTTCAGTGTCCATGGTGACTCTATAGATTCCTTTGGAGTGTAGCTGAATCTCCATGTCAACTTTCCATGAGTGGAAATTGTATGGAGTCAAAATATCTACTGAGGAGGCCATCTGGATTTGTTGGAGCGAATGCTTCACCTATAGAAAACCTAAAAATCACAACAGAAAGGGCAATGTAAGGTCAGACAGCTTGCACATTTTAGGCTTTCATCACACCCAGCATATTCAATCAAGCAAGCTTGATCAACAAGTTCTTTACTTGGGGTATTAAGTGGTAAGCCTTGGCTTCTGGTGCAATGTTGGATTTTTGAGCTATTGCTAAATTTTAATGTAGAAATCTATCAAAAAGCTTGTTTTTGAGAGATAGAGCTTCGTCCTATCGTGAGCTTTGATACCATATTAATCTTGCACAGTGATCTAGGGACTAAACATCAGTCTCATCAAAGATTAATCAACAAATAACTCTGGTGTAAATGGGCTACGGAATGAGTAGTCGCTCTGTATATTCACACAAAGAATGAGAAATTACATTACAATGTCATGCTACAAGCATGAATGAGAAGCAATTCGAATTCCTAAGGAGGTCATTCAAATTGAATGAGTGAGTCTAGCTTAACTGAAGTGTAACTAGACATCAGAAGTGGTTGGAGGCGCCCCTGTTGAGTCCAGTTCATTAAATAATCAATTTAATGAAGGGAGGCACCTTCACTGCCCTGTTTAACTGATTGTAACCATCAGTTAGCAATTAGGTGCATTAATATCACTCAGATCACCCCCTGAGTGCTCCAGTTAGCCTCCTCGAATGTAGGAGAAGGCTAAGTTAGACTCCTTGACTGAAGGTAGGTGTGGATTTGATCTAGATAATGACATTTAATGCTCCAGTGATGTTAATTAAGCCAATAATACTTAGGATAGTGGTGTAACTAGGCCAAATTGACAAAAATGAGTGTGTAAGGTGATAAATGTCTCCAATATCCTTGGGTGGTGTAGGCCATGTAGAGCTGAGTGAGGGATTTTTTGGGTTAACACCACCCACACCCCTCTCTCATCCTTTCAGTCTCCCATTGAGCCATAGCTCCTCCATTACCAAGAGAGAGAGAGAGGTGCTTCTTCCAGCCAGGGCATGGTGGCCTATTACACCAAAGAGAAGGTATACATGTGTATTTTTTTTTATGTATTTGCTTTTATCTAATCCATTGCTTGTTTGCAGGTTTTCATTTTCTCTTTGTAGTTTTTCTAATATGTTTTTGCAGGTTATTAGTGTAGAAGCCTAACATTGTTTGTAGAGGGGTTCTCCATTTGATTTTTCATTACTGTCCAGCCTCATTTCTGCTTTTCTTTTATGCATTTCCATCCAGGAACCTATCCTTCCATCCTATAGATGGAAGGTAGCCATTCCTGCCCTGTAGCAAGGGAGAAATCCCTACTACAGGATCATCGGGGCGTTCGTACTATGGCACTCAAAGACCCTTTTTTTCTCATGGATTTCTATCATATCTATAAAAAACATAATCATTTAGTGGATAGATTATCTAAGGAGGCCCTTTTATCCAAATTGGTGCATTTAGTTTACTTTGAATATATGGAAGGGGACCTGATACCTTCTTCTACTTTTGAGATATTTGATACATGAGGATGATCCACCCAATCCATTTTTTTGGCCGGATCTAAATCCTTGCTTTTGATATGTACAGTAGATGTGGAGTTGTAGCCTAATTTACTTTAGCATACAATTTTGTATATTACCAGTATGTTTATGCTAGATGATAATTGATCTACATTGATGATGGATGATAGAGGTGATACCAGTACTTGCAGTCTTTACTGTATATATTTGGGATCCGTCTTTAGATAGATGAATGGTATAGTGGTGGACAATTTGGATTTTTTAGGGTTATCTATGATGTAACCTGTTTCTTTCCTTTATAAAATAAATGACTTTTTCTACTTGAAGAAAAAATTAGTTTAGAAACTATTTTTAGGTTTTAGCCCTCTTTTTACGCATCATTAATGTTTAATGTGGATAAGGATGATTTTCAATTATTTACTTTTGGGCGTGTGGGATATAGTTTTGTCAAGCAATGAATATGATGGTTATTTGTTCTTTTGTATATTTTAGTAGTAATACCAATTGTATATTTTAACATGTATATGGTCATTATCATAGTTTAAAGGATTACATAATATTATGAGTTACTAACTGTGCAGTTAATAAATTATAATATACAAGTATGCACACAAAGGAGGGGAAGAAGAAGAAAAGCAATTATAGAACAAAAAATAATTAGTCTTTTGTTATATAATCATTTAACCAATAAAAATTATATTTAAGGTTCATGTTTATTTATATGATTCAGTAGATGAAGATATTTGCAACTTCCCTAACTACCTTGGTTAGTTGACTAACTAGAATACATCGCTTGGTCAACTTACTCTATTCCAATATATTTGTCAACTATTTAGCTTAGTCGACTAGGATAATCCTTTTCCCCAACCTCAAAATATTCTTGGTTCTAAAGAAAGGAGATGAAATTACAAAATATTACAAAAAAATGATGTAGACTTAGTCATGGCTTATCAATTTGAGTGCTTCTAGTCTCTCTTGTCCCTATTGATGTTGAGGGTTGATTTATTGATACATTGGGATTGAAAAATTTAAATCTTGGTCTTGGGGGAAACATAGGTAACTTTGTTTGGATTTATGGAGGTGTTTAGGGGCATCCAGACAATTTGTATGCATGCTCATGGGAACTTGCTTCAATTTATCTTCAAAGTCTCACAATTTGCTTCTATAGACAAACTGAGATTGCATTATTCCTACATATGGTGAACCTATTTGTGAATGTCCCATATATGTACCATTATTTTCTTTGCTTCCATCTACGCAATTTTTCCTTCTTGGAATCATTCTCATTCGTGTACTTGAAACTTTTCTTCTTTTTTATGTTAAAGTTTAAGTTGGTTGTCTAATTTACCCCAACTTATTGTGGCAATCACAACATTTCCCCAAAGATCTAACTCCAAAGTTGGTGCTTGAGTATTTTTTTAATTACAATAAACATTGGGATTTATTATATTGGTTAGTTGTCTAGCACAATATTAGATGGATACTACTCATGTATATTGAAGTTGATGTTCCACTTCTTCAAATTTTTCATATCCATGATTTAGAATGGTTTTATGAACCTAAGCATTAATATAGCACAATATACCAAATTACACACCATGTACAACAATGCAAACATGGAGAACAACTATAAGAGAATTAAGAGAGATGAGTTACACAATAACTCCTTCAAAAATATGATCACATCCTCCAAATATCCCAAAGCATTCATACATCTAATTCACATGTTGCCTCAATAATGACTACATGACCTCTCTCTATATAAACATTCACTCATTATACATGGGGCCCTTCATTAGGCCAACCACTATTAAATATACATTTAACCCCATATATGCCCCATTGGGGCCATATCATATAAATTTAACCACATATATTCCCACATTATGCCATAACATGATTCCCTCCTTCAAAAAGATCTATCCTCAAAGTTGTTATTGGAAATTCTCAGCCAGTTCTGATAGAGGTTGTTTCCCTAGATTGAAAGACTCAAAAATAGAATAAAACAACTATAGAATACATAAATTTTCCCTAATATCAAATAAAATACTTTAATTAACTTCTCTCCTCACCTTCCATGGGCTGTAAAGGTCTAAACCTTGATGTATTTGAACTATTTGGAGATCTTGTATTATACACACCAAAAAAAACAAGTGAGAGTAACATGATGGTTTATAATCCTATGTAAAAGACCAAGGAGTTAAACAATAAATAAAGCATAATAACCAGACATACAATGTTTATGGTAAATAAACTATATTTGCATTAAAATATAAATAAGGACAGTATAAAACCAATGCCTTGGTGTTTAGAACTCTTCTCAATGTGGTCTTTCCTCAAATCTTTCAACTTTCCTACTAATCACTCAAGAGTCTGAGAAAATTTGTCCAGAATTTAGATGTTATAAGACATTCTTCCTACTCCTTCCCATGAGGGGTGAGGTAGTATATAATGGCTTGAGAGTATATGATAAGTTGAGGATTCTATGGGATAGGTGGAGAAATGACACATAGGATGGAAGATCTCGAGCTCTAGTTTTATTGATTCATAGGGATGAGGCTCCATGAAGGCCATATATGAGAAGCCTATCAAAACTTCCTTTTTTTCCTTCATAAGTTGAGCATCGTGCCTTGTCCAAGGAAAATAGGAAGTGCTAAGGGAGCATTGCTACTTGTTAGTAAGCAATAGGAAGTGGCACCACTCTTTGCAAATGGAGAAAAGGCGTTGCTGATATGGGTACCATAGGTTGCACATAGGTAAAGTGTGGCGATGGATTAAACTAATGAATTAATCTTCCCCACTCATTTTCAACTTCAATATTTGAGGAATATGAGGCAAATAACGAGATATTTATCCCACAACATGATGTTGACAAGAATTAGGTGTACCAACATATTTGAAGTTAAGGGATTTAAATATGATGAAACCAAGTAATATGATTTCCTTATATTCTTACTTTCTTGTTGTAATTAATGATGCTCCATTCATCTTATCCTTAATCCTTATAGCTATTGGTTGTATAATTTTGATTCCATGCGTTGTTGTGATTTCTCCAATTTGTTCTATATTTTGTTTTTGATAATATCTTATCAAATAATGGCTTGTGATGCACTAATCCATTTATATTGTTGATTATTCTATATTATTCATTGGTAGTGTTGATGTAGATCTTATTGTATTTATTGGAAACTTTCTTGGTAAAGAGGATGTCTATATGGTTTCATCTTTGATGGTTTCTCTTCCTTCAACAAATCCATATCATCAATTTTGTTTTCAATGTTAATGAGGTCCTATATCCTATGTGCTTGTTCTATTGTTATTCTCACTTTTAAGACAATACCCTCATATTTTACATGTACATCTTCAAGTATTTTCTGTTGACCTTTTACAATCTTGTCTTCATTATCCTTTTGAAGCTATAAATTGTTTCTGTCCATCAATTTCATGTTCTTATTTAAATATACATTGAATTTCTAATTTTACATCCTCATTATAGGATTATTCAACCTTCTTGTAGATATTTTCTTCAAGTATTTTTATAATCGCTTCATCTAAGATCATTGTTTATTCTTGATTTTGACCATGCTTCTTTTCTTCCTTCAATCTCTTGACCTCATTCAATATTTATTTATTTATTTTGGTTTCATAATATTCATATTCTTCATCCTTGTTTTTATATTCTTCCCTTGACTCATCCCTTTCCCACTTTCCTTTGATATTCTTTTATTGCTTCAATTTACGAACCTCCTTAATAAGTGCTTCATTATGGTCTTGTATATTGGACAAGTGATATGAATTTATGTGAGAAAGAAATGAAATAACACACACACACACACACACACATATATATATGGAAATAAACATAGTGATACAATAAACTTAGATTCTATTAAATGAATGAAACATAACAAACTGTAAAACAAAAGCAACTAGAATGGTGGTAGTTGTAGCTTAGAGAAGAGATGTGGCAGCTATGCTGACTTGTGAAAATATGAATATAAAAGGAGGCCAAAGGGACTTTTATCATAAATCCTTGGAGAGGCAGAAAACTCTAAACCTAACCCTAGGAGATGAATCGGCATAAATTTTGCGGCCCCAAGGTGGTTAGTTGAATAGTCAACTTCTTGGCATGATAAATTTTGCATACAATCTTCATTTAGGGCACTCGATATCCCATTATAAAGGTCTATCCAAAATTTACAAATTTTGACCGGGGACAAATGCATGTCAATAGAGACCTTTTGTGCCCCCCCCCTCCCAAATTGCCAAAAAACGTCGTTTAGGGCCTCAAAACGACCCCAAAAGTTTGGGACTTGAAAAACTATAGAAAATTACAAGAAAATTACCAAAATGAAAAATTGTTTTGAGCCAGTGGAATAGTTGGGTTTCCACCTATACCCATATGGATCAGTCCTCCCCCCTTAGGAAGTAATGGTATCCATTGCATTGGGTGCCCCCATCAAATTGGGAAAATTCTATTGAACTTGAATCCTGGTGAGCCACTTTCCTTGGTGGAGGATCTACCCTAATTTGACAACTTGATATAGTTGTATATTTTTCTGGTGGGTTCCCTTAGCCTATGTGTCCATGATCTGATCAATGGTTTCTTATTCCATGTAGTTGAGATTAAGCTCTGTAGGTGTTAGTTGTTCTTCCACCTCCGAGGTGTCTAACAACGGTGAAAAATATGGTAAAAGGAGCTCCACATTGAATTTAATGTCCCTTGTGAATCATTTTCCCAAAGTGATCAAATTCACCAAATTTCAACTCTCGGTATATGGATACAGTTGATTCCAAAATCCTCCAATTACTTTCAAAATTGGTGAGGAAGGTCATGAGGGGTGATGGGACACATTAAAAAATATATCATTCATATAATCAACTGATATACCCAACCAAGGTGTGCAATTTTCAAGGGAATAATTTTTGGGACAAGACTAGTCAATTTTGGAGGTGGAAATCCCCCTGGGTCACGGAACAAATATATTCCAAACACTATATAGCATCCAATAATGGTTGCTATGAGACTTGGATATGTTATAATACATTAATAAAATTATATTTTCAGAATTATATTTTGTTTTTGGGTGGATTAGGTATCCAATAGATTCGGGGAATTTACTAGAAATTTTGAGCCTCAAATCCCCAATGGTAGATGGCTCCATGATAGCTCCAAATGATATCAATTTGTAACAAAATGTGTATGAATTATTTTAATACATAAAAATTGTGTTTATAGGTGTATTTAAACAATCAACTGACTTCTTCAACTCACTTTGGAAATCTGGTCAATGTATGGAGTTTTACGAGCAACTTGTGGTTTAAATCCCTTACGGGTATATGGTGAAAATGAATTTCCAAATGCACTCAATAAAAATAAAATTTGAATGAAATAATGGGACATATAAAGTACATCCAAATTAACTAATATGCATCACCATTAAATTTTTGATGTCTTCTATAACTCCCTTAAGTTAGATGCAAAAAGACTAGTTTCAACCTTGGGGGAAATGATAGGCAATCTTCTCCAAATGCTACGAAACTCAACAAAATGACTCCAAATTATTATCTACTAAAAATTGAAATAATATAATACATAAATTAAATTAAATTCATCTATAAACCATTAGTATTTACTTATCCATTCGAATCCATCAACATTGCATTGGTTCACAACAATGTAGTGGGGAAATGGCACTATTTCTTCATTGTTTAACATTTTTACATGAAATATTTTGGTATTTTGACCTGATAATTTATAAATATGAATAAAATAATATACATGGAAGTATTTTAATCATATATATATATCATATAAACATTCTTTCATTCGAAATCATCAGCATTACAATGGCATACATCAATATAGTGGGGAAATGGTCACTGTTTTCTCATTAATAATCACTTTTACATACAACCATTTGGTATTTATACCTGAGACTTCATGAATACAAATAAAATATTATATTAATATTATTACCATTATAAATTTACCATTAGAATCTCTCCCAAGGAGATCAATATATATCCAAATGCGCCCGAGTCCATAGAGCAAGAATATGATGAGGAAACTTGGAATAGATGAAAGAAAAATATGATATTGAAGTGTCCACGAGATTCCTTGTAGCTTGCACCTGTAACTTATGACTCCATTAAATCTCCATAAAATACCTGAAAGGCCTTTCCACACACCAACTTGTATGGGAATATTTCACCCTTGAAATTGGCTAAGGCAAGAAACTAGTCATCCACTAGCTCTCTCTCTTCACAAATGCAAGTTTCGCAAATGATCAAAATATACCTAAATTATTTGTTATTGAAATTTATAAATTTTACAATCTATCTATGGGTCAAATTCCTTCCAAGATATGCATTCCAACTCTAGTCGGGAAGAGATTCCAAAGAATGCCACTTGTACAATAATTCCTAGTCTCCCACTTCCACCAAATTACATGTGGAAGCATCTTGACTTACCTAACTACCTTGAGATCCATATTGGAGTTATTTTTATCCCTAACATGTCATATATGTCAGTTTTCATCCTTCATATCTGATTTGTATAATAGGTGTCATAGCATCTTCATCATTGTTGTCATAGAGCTAGGGAATCTAGTCCAAGTGTCTCACTAGCTCCAGAATTCCATTTCCTCTTCTATGGGAGTTACTCTTCCACTCCAATTCTACCTTAATTGATTCATACCAAGTATATTGACCTTACAAATGATCCCAATACCCTTGGTATTCTTATGGATTCGAAATTACAAGAGGAGGATTCCATGTGGCATAGAAAATCTAGCTTGTGTGGGTCCCACATCCTCCATTTGTCTTCATGATCAATTTCCACTTTGATTTTTCCTTGTATTTATTTATTTATCTCCTTTATTAAATATTTATTCCATTATAATGTTTNCCCCTTATTCCAAATCCCAAAGCTTCCACCCCCAACCTAGGAAACTAGTAATTTTCCTCCTTGGCAATTATTTGACCCTTAGCATCAATTTGACAAACTTTCATGAATATGGAAAATGTGAGTAGGGAATTGTGACCCAATGAAAAATTTGGGACATGAAATTGAATAGTGGGTGTAGGAAAAGGAATAGAGAATGGTTAGTTTGAAGGCATTGTTACCAAATTCCTTGGTGATGGTGTATAACCCATATCGAAGTGGATGAAGCTTGCGATGGTGTCCTGTGAGAATTTCTTTCTGCAAATGAAACCAAACCTTATCCTCAACTTGGAACTTGTGTGGAACCCAATGCTGTTTATGTCATTACTTGTATTTCATATTGGATTTTTCCAAAGTTTCATGGACCTATTGGCAGATGTGCTATATTCATTCAACAAATCTGGTGTCCTTATCATCCTAACCTTGAGCATGGGAATATTCATCCTGTGTGGATGAAAGGGGTAGAGCTATGCCAATTGGGGCCAGTGGTTGGAGACCCAAGCACCCCTGAAAAGGACCGTGACTAGTAGAGCTATGAAGAGATCTGTTATAGCTATGTTAAAAATTTAAGGAAGGCTCTCATCCCATGTGTAGGGATTTTAAGAATTGTACATTATAAGAATATGCACAATAATCCAGTTGACTACCTGCATTTTTAAATCAGTATGGGGGTGGAAGGAAGTCTATTTGGTGAGCTTGGTATCCATCAATGACCATAGACTAGACCAGAAAGTGCTCAGGAAATTTCTTTCCTAATTTAAAATGATAGTCTGTGGTAGCCCAAAATGAACCCAAACATGCTTGAAGAATAGTTTAGTAGTGGATTCGACAAAGATTCTCTTCTTATAAGCTATTAGAATGGCCATCTTGGAGAAGTGATCCATGACCACAAACACACAATCATTAACATGCTTATTTGAAGGTATTCTTAACATGTAATCCATGGATATGGATTCCCATGGCCCATTTGAAGTGGGAAGGGGGGTGTACAACCCTTGCTTTTTAACAGATGGTTTCATGATGGCCTAAGTAGTGCAAGATATGATATATTAGTTGACGTCTTGTTAGATTTTGGGCCAATAAAAATACTTCTACAAGACTTCCATTGTCTTCTCAGTGCCAAATTTCCCTATCACTCGACTATAATGTGCTTCCGGAATAATATTTTCACTGTTTCTTGAAGGAACACATAGATGGCCTGGGTGGTAAAACAATCCTTCTTGAAGATGAAAGTATGCCACTGGTGTACCTATACAGAAGGATTGATAGATGGGGGAGAATTGAGGATCATTGCCATATATTTTAGGCCACCCATAGGTCTTGTGGCTGCAATAGTTGAGCACCATGGTTAATGCTTATATTGAATATCGACTAAGGAAATCAATGAATCAATTGGTGCTTCCCTTCTTATATTAATGTTTAGGTGGAACTGCTGCAAGTAAGTGGAACACTTCTGGTGGCTGTCATTCTGTAACATTCCTTAGGTTTTCATTGAACTGCAAGGGCTTATGATAAGTTTGGATGGATGTTTCTTTTCCAAGGGTGTAATGCTTCAATTGGCGGAAATCTTGGACAATGGAGTACATTTCCATGTCATAGTTAGGGTAATTGTAGACTATATCTTAATGTGTCTCATTGTGATATGCCACTAGATGGCCATGATGAGTGAGGTCCCCACCAACAGTGTATTCTGAAGCCACTTGTCTCAAACTCAAAGGGTTTTTGTAGATCAGGTAAGGTAAGGACGGGCGTCAAACATAAGCGTTGTTTCATCTCCTCAAATGTGTGTTGTTGTCGCTTAGAATAGATGAAATTGGCCTTGGATCCACCTTTAGTCACCTGGATAATGGACCAAGCATTATTAGAGAATACCAACAAAAATTTGTGATAGAAGTTTGCAAGGCCTAAGAAGTTGGGAAGCTCTGTGAGAGTTGTCGGGGTCAACCAATTATGAATGGCTTAGATCTTGGCAGGATCTGCAAGAAAACCATTTTTGTCCACAATGTATCCTAGATACAGAACCCTTTCTATTCCAAATGAGAACTTTTCTATTTTTTCTAATAGATTGTCCCCCTAAATAATAAAAAAACGTCGTTTATGTCCTCAAAACAGCCCTGGAAGTTTGGGACCCAAAAAGCAGTAGAAAATTACAAGAAAATTACCAAAATGAAAACTATTTTGAGCTAATGGAATATGTGGGTGGAAACCTATACCTATATGGATCAACAACTCCTCACATTTCTACTTTTAGTTTGTCTTGAATTTTACCATTTTTTAGTATTGATCCATCTATTTTAGAAGAGTTCTTAAAATACTTCCCATGTAGCATTTACTCTAGTGTTTTTATCAATACTCATACACCACTCCAAAGCTTCATCATAAAATTCAATACTTTCCCTAAAGAATTATTACTAGTTTCCTTTATCCTCATCAACCATTCCAAGAGGTTTATTTGATATTTATATTCATTTCCACTAAACATAATATTTCCATTTTTCTTAATTGAATTCTAATCAAACACCTAAACTTCAAACCTTAATATATTGAAACTAATATAAACAAATGGATAGTATTATTATTACAACATATTATCATTTGTTTTCTCTTTCCAAGGGATTTTGAATCACCTCAATTGAACATTCCAATCAAAAGTTATGTTAAATTTAAGTTAACATACCTTTTAACACCCTGGTTTAGCTTACTCTCTTGCTGTTAAATATTCCACATGAGGTAAATATTAAAATTTGGACCCTTTGAGTCTACAGTTTTTTCATGTATTATCATTATATGTATTCCTTTCCATTCCATGTGTTTTACCAAATTATGACAAACCCATAGAAAGTTATGGTAACTTTTCCAAAACTTTCTGATTTTGGCTTTCTCAAGATAACGAACATGTATATCATACCACATGTATTATTGTTATGATATTATTATAATTTTTTTAACATATATACTATGATCTATATTATTCCATATTCAATTATTGGAACAAAATTTGGATTGATACAACCTTATATATGCCAATTTTACCTTCAACACTTGTTTGAGACTAGTTTTTTGGACAAGTAAAAAACCTGGAATTCCACATATTGTCACTCAAAAATTATAGTAAACCAAAAATTGAAATATTTAACACAATTAATTTTTTGTGTTTCCTTGGGTCCTTAAACAAGTTTTTCTCTGAACAATTTGCAAAAGAAAAATTATAGCAAAACTAAATGGATGCCTTGTTTCAAGGATCCAAGCAAGTGACCATATTCTTTGATACCAAATTTTATGAACCTAATCCATAAGATAGCATAATATACTACATTACACACCATGCACAACAATTTAAATGTGGATAACAAATCCAATATAGTTAATAGATATTATTTATACAATAATTCCTTAAAGAATAGGAGAACCTCCTCCAAATACCCCAATACATTTATTCATCCAATTCACATGTTCATTAAAAGATGACTATATATATATATATACACTTATTGCACATGTGGGATCTTATTAGGTTGATCATTATTACATATACATTTAACCCTATATATTCACTCTTGGGACATAAGAATGGCTCCCATCTAGCTGGACTTCAATTGTTGATTCTTAAACAAAATTTATTGTTTTTAAATGACTAAGTTGGTTATCAAGTTGTACAAGCATTGATAATGTCATTTATTCCATCAACAAGGGAAACCCCTAGTGTTTTTTATACAAGATTTCCACACATTTTCTTCTTTTGACTTTCATCATTTCATCTTCTTCGTTGACCCACTCCTTTTCTACTTTCCTTGCTAAATAATTCTTGACATAATGTTAGTTGAAAAGTGAAATAATTTCTTTTCCTCTGAGGGGTATAGTCCCATTCAATTTGACACATTGTCTCTAGGATATTGATCTAGGGGACCCTAGTTCCTTGGAACCTACAGTCATCGGTGGCAGGTCTCCTTGCATTCACTAGTGAGTTTTCACTAATGGTCTCTGATCGGATGATTCCTTCTATGATTGAATCATGCACATTTATTTGAAATTTGAAGAAATGTATCATTTATCTTGCAGAGATTAAATTCAACTGACCCTTTATAGTTTCCTTCCGGAAATAGTCTTTCCTGTTGGTTATGGATCCTGATCTTCCTGATTCAAAGATGTTATTTTAGTTGTGTTTGGATCCTGTCAATTGATGAGGGTTGTGGGGAGGATTCCCTGGCCCCCGAGAGGGGGTTCGAGGGTAGCACCCCCATAGAAAAAAATTAGGAAAAAATTCCTTGTAAAATATTGTAATTTCATAGTGATGACTTGTTCAATAATGGGTGATTTACAGGCCCACGGTTTTGGGCATCCCATGGTATTTTCCCATGTTATTCCCTTTATAAAAGGAAGGCATTGTAATATGGTTGTGTATCGTATTATAGCATTGTGTGAGAGAGATTGTGAGAGAGTGAAGAGGAAGTGAAATGGGGTTGATACAGGTTGTATCCCTTCATTTTTTTGGATGATTCAATAATAAAGGACTGGAAATTTTTGTGGGGACATAGCCTATCTTGGGTGAACCATGTTATATCTGTGTCTCTCTTGTAATGTATTTTAATATTTGCATCTTGTTTATTTTTTATTGTTATTGCTCCATGATCCCATTTTTATAACAATTGGTATAAGATCCAAATGTCTATTTGGATGGTAAAATCGCAGGAAGGAAGGGTTCTTGGTTTGAGTAGGACCAATGGAATAAGAAGGAAAGTTCAGGGTCAAGAAATTTAATAGAAAAAATTACCAAATATGGAAGATGCAAATAGAGGACTATCTGTACCAAAAGTATCTATACCTACCATTGGGAGGAAAAACAAAACAACCAATGACTATGAAAGATGAAGAATGGGAGGTTATTGACAGGAAGGTGTTGGGAAAAATAAAACTATGCCTAGATTCATCGATGAAGTTAAATATTTTGAAGAGGGTGTGATGAGTGCATTGGTTAAGCTCTATGAAAAACCCTCGGCTTCCAACAAGGTATTTTTAATGAAGTGTTTAGTTAACATGAAGATGTCAGAAGGTGGATCTATTGCTGACTATTCAAATGAATTCAATATGATTACTAGTAAACTAAGTGATCCATCTGGATATCGATGTCCACCCACCTATTCCATTGGATCAAAACAATTGTCCATTGTGATAGTTTCCTTGTTATTTTTCTATAGTTTTTTGGGTCCCAAATTTTCGGGGCTGTTTTGAGGCCCTAAACGACATTTTTGGTGATTCGAGGGGGAGAAATGGTTGCCATTGAAATTTTTTTGGACTCAATCAAAAGATGTAAATATCAAGTAGACCTTTCCAATGGGCTATCGAGCTCCCAAATCAGAGATCGTATGCAAAAGTTATGACCTCGGGAAGTTGACTGTTCAACTGACCACCTTGGGGGTGAAAACTTTATGAAGGTTCATCTTCTAGGGTTATGTTTTGGAATTTTGGGGTTCTCTCCCTCATGATTATTATAAATAGGTCCTTTTGGCCTTAGTTTGTAATAATATTGGCATAGATTAGCGTAACATCCACTTCTCTTCTCAAAGATAACTACCACCATTCTAGCTGTTGCATTTACAACCTGTTCTATTTCCGCCATTTAATAAAATATGTGTTTACCGTATCTATGATTTCTTTGGAAAATTCCTATTTTTATCATGCTATATCTGTTATTTCATTTTGTTCCCACATAAATTCGGATAACTAATTTATGCAAAAGTGAACATTGATGATGAGGCTAGGGCTATTCTAATCCTGTGCTCATTACCAAAAAGATGGAATGGATTAGTCATGGCTATAAGTAACTCTGTCCTTGGTTCAAACAATCTTAAATTTGATGACGTTGTTGATGTTATTATTAGCGAGGAAACGCAAAGAAAAATCATAGGTTAGACATTGGGTAATGCGTTGACATGGAGAGTAGGGGAAGACAAATGGAGAGAGGAAGGAGCCTAGGTAATTGCTGCAAGTCTAGAAAGGGTAGATCCAAGTCCAAACTGGGAAAGATAGAGTGTTGGAAGTGTGGTAAAAGAGGGCATCTGAAGAAATATTGTAGAGCTCCAAAGAAGAAAGGAGACAGGAAATAAGAGACTACCCAAGAAGCAAATGTAGCAAGTGATGTGTTACAAGATGCTCTGATTCTTGGATTACATAGTACTAGTGATTATTGGGAAGAATATTCAGTGGTTGCATGTCATGCTACATCCCATAGGAAATTCTTTTATGATTATGTTCCAGGTTATTTTAGACATGTTTTATTGGGGGATGATGAACCATGTAAAATTATTGGAATGGGTAAGGTACATTTAAGTTAAATAATGGAAATGAATGGCTGCTAAAAGATGTAAGGCATATTCTTGATATGAAAATAAATCTGATCTCAACAAGGCAGTTGGGATATAGTGGTTGTTTGTCTACGTTTGAAAAAATGTGGTGGAATATAACTAAAGGAGCACTAGTAATAGAAAAAGGAGATAGGATAGGTACATTGTATTTATGTCCTCATAATACTGATTAATTTATCTCTGTAGCTTCCACAGAAACATGTGCAGTGTCGTGGAATCATAGTCTTGGCCATATGAGTGAGAAGGGGATGCAGATTATTTACTCAAGGAAATTTCTTCTAGATTTGAATCAAGTAAGTTTGGAATTCTATGAGAACTGTGTTTATGGAAAACATAAGAGAGTTATATTTCTTAGGGTTGTGAAACAAAAGAAGAATGAAAAGTTATAGCTTGTGCATACAGATGTATGGGTACCGGATCAAGTTCAATATCTTGGTGGCTCTCATTATTATGTTATTTTTATTGATAATGTAACTAGAAAAAATTGGGTTTATTGCATTAGATATAAATTTGATGTGTTTTCCACTTTTTATAAGTGGAAATATTTGGTTGAGAATGAGATAGGGAAAAGTTGAAATTTATTAGATCTAATAATGGAGGTGAATCTTGTAGCAAGGAGTTTAATAGTTATTATTCATACCATGGGATTCGTAGAGAGAATACAGTGCCAGGAACATCACAAGAAAATGGTGTGTCATAGAGGATGAATAGGATGATCATGGAGCGTGCAAGGTGTATGAGTTTGCATGTAGGGTTTCCCTTACAGTTTTGGGATGATGATGTATATATTGTTGTTTACTTAATAAATAGAGGGTGACTGTAAAGAACTTTGGATGGTGGAATTCTAGAGGAGGCATGGATATGTAAAAAGGTAAACTAATCATTTCTCAAAAATTTTGGTTGTGAAGCATTTGTCCATATTGATAAAGAAAATAGAACAAAGATTGAAGCTAAATCCAAGAAATGCACCTTTATGAGATACATGGTTAATGATTTTGGTTATCGCTTATGGGATTATGAAAATCACAAATTAATTAGGAGTAGAGATGTGGTATTCAATGAAAAGGTTATGTACAAAGATCAGTTGCAGGGAAAGAAAGAGGAAAATAAAAACACGCAGTACACAGTGCTTGATGAAATCAAAGAAAATGATGTTCCAAAGGTACTAGAAAATTAAGAACAACAACAAGTACCTCAAACTCCTGCAAATATAAGAAGATCTACCAGGTTAAGTAGACTCCTTTAATGATTCTCTCCTTCACTACATTATTTATTGATGACTGATTCTGGTGAACCAAAATGTTATGAAGAAGCAATGCAGGTGGAAACTAGAAAGAAGTGGGAGAAGGGCATGAATGAGGAGATGGACTCATTGGTAAGAAACTGGACCTAGGATCTGGTTGAATTTCCTACCGGTAAAAGATAATTGTAGAATGAATGGGTTTACAGGTTGAAGGAAGAATATGGAGGCATGAAGTGATACAAGGCTAGACTTGTTACAAAGGGGTTTGGACAAAAAAAAGGTATATATTTTGAAGAAATATTTTCTCCTGTTGTTAAAATGACTTCAATTAGAACTATTTTAAGTCTAGTGGTGGTAGAATATTTGCATCTTAAACAGTTATATGTAAAAACATTATTTCTCTATGGGGATTTGGAGAAAGTGATTTATATGCGGTAGCCATAGGGATATGAGGTTAAAGGGAAGGATACTTTGGTTTGTAGGTTGAAGAATATCCTGTATGGCCTGAAGCAAGATCCAAGGAAGTGGTATTTAAATTTTGATAAGTTTATGACATAACATGGTTATAATAGATGTCATTCTTACCATTGTGTTTATTTCAAGAGGATATATAATAGAAGATATATTATCTTGCTATTGTATGTGGATTACATGCTTGTTGAATTGTCTAAAATGGAGGATAAAAATGTGCTCAAAAGGAAACTAGCTAAACAATTTACGATGAAGGATTTGGGTGTTGCAAAGAAAACCCTTGGTATGAGAATAAAAAGAGAAATAAAAAATCACAAATTGACATTGTATTAATATGAGTACATAGAAAAGCTGTTGGAGAGGTTTAGAATGCAAAACCAATTATTACACCTTTGGACAACCATTTCAAACTAAGTAAGGAGATGTGTCGCAATACACATGAAGAGATATAATACATGTCCAAGGTTCCCTATTCATTAGTATTTGAAAACTTGATGTATGCAATGGTGTGCACAAGAACAAATATTGCACATGCAGTGGGATTTGTGTAATGTCCCCATTTTAAACTAATTGCATAGTGGGAAAATTCCGTCAATCCTACTAGTTCCGTAGGTTGGGTGGAAACAATGGGAAGTTAATAAGGGAGATAATAAATGATGTTTAGACATTAGAAGGAATAAAATATTTATTTAATAAGGTCAATTAAATGAATTCAAGTGAATAATTAAATGTCTAGGAAAAATGGAGACATATGGAGACTATGGGGCCCACTCAAGCTAGAATTCCTATGTTAAGTGGCATCCACCTCTTGCAATATCAAATATATGGAAATCCTAATGTTTTGGATGGAGTATAAGGTCCATATACTTCATAGGTATAATTTTGGATGAAGTGTAACTTACATGATCAAGGAAGAGCCAAATGGGGAGTTTCAAGTACACTTGGCTAGATTCCTCTTACACTTATGACATCTACGACACCAATGATGTAGATTCTATGACAGTTATGACACAAGTTAGATATGAAGGCTGAAATATGACATCTCTGATATATTAGGTAGAAATAGAGAATCCAATAGAGCTCTGATGTGATTTGGAGAATCCTAATGGGTTCCTACTTAATTTGGGAGGAGATGGAAAGTGAAGAGAGAGGCCACATGGCATAGCATTAGCAGCCACACCAATTCGACTTGGATTTGGTTCATGGATGTTTTTGGAAGATTAGGATACCATTAATGTTTATAAAATATAGGGATCATCCATGAGAATGGTATTTTTGATCAGTTGTGAAATTTGTTGCTGTGAAGAGAGAGAGCTAGTGAGTGACTAGTTCATGCTTGAGCCAATTTCAAGGGTGAAAGATTCCCATCCGAATTGGTGATTGGAGAGGCCACTTAGGTATTTAAAGGAGATTAAATGGAGTAATAATATACAGGTGCATATACATAATCTCATGCACACTTCAGGATTCAGCTCATTGCCCTTCCCATCTCACATTCTTTCACCATATTTCAGCCTGGTGGAGTGAGGCGCACTTGGTGAGCCATTTATCTTTTTGAGGGAGATCATCTTGCTCCAGAATTTTCTATTCTGATGTAAATACTCTGATATATATGTTCATAAATTTATCAGGTCTAAATGCCAAAATATTTTATGTATCATTGATCAGTAATAAAGAAATAGTGCCATTTCCCACTTCTTTGTTGCAAACTCTTATAATATTGGTAGATTTGAATTGATGTGTAAAATATTGATTATTCATGAATGAATGGAATTTAAATAAATAATATTTGAGGTTTAATATTCATTAAATGATATTTTTTGGCCATTGGGTTGAATTCCATAACCATTGGATTAAATTGCATCTCATTTCCCCAAGGGTTCAAAACTGGTTTTTATATATCTGATTGAATGAAGTGATAATAACCATGGGAGTTCGATTGGTTCATAATATGAGTTAATTTTTATGTCCTATACACATACCCTAAATCAATTTTATAATTATAGTGGTTTTCTATACATTTGGGAGGCCATTTCGGCAATTACTGGGGGGGATTTGATCCCCAAAATTGCTAATGAAATCATCTATCTTGTTCAGAATTTAGTAAAAAATTTCAGAAGTGATTGTAGGGCCATAATAAATACCTGAAAATAATAATTAAGTTATTATACCATTCATACACCTCTGAATATTTGGGAGCAATTGGGCCAATTTGGAGACCAAGACACTAAGACTAGTCTTGAGCAAAAATTGTGAAAAATTGGAAAATTGGGCATTTTAGTAAAATTTTTAAAAAGGGACATTACAATTGGTATCAGAGCATGGTATTGGAACATGATGGGGTTAAATATGATTCAAAGTAGTAAACCATCATCCTTAGAATATGAATTGGAAGGTGCTAGGCTTATAGAAGAAGAATTGGGAAAAAAAAGGGCACCTTGGAGTAAAACTATGGCTCACGAGGGAGAAGACCACACTAAGGAGAAAATGGAATATATCCAACTTATAAGACCTTTGTTTGAATAAATGAACCAAAATATAGTAGTCATTTCCCAATATATAACAAAAGGATTCGAATTGATGGCCAATCAAATGGGAAGCAAAGGGATAACGGGAGATAGTGGTAGTTCAAAATCAATAGAAAAGAAGACAATGGGTGAGCACATTTTATCACAAACAAGACCTCATAATAGACCCCATGAATTATAGAGCACACCAAGGCCTACTGCACCTAAATTTTTTACTCCCAAAGAAGATACTAACATTCAATTTGAAATTGATACAATAACAAAATATTGGGCTAAATTGGATGAAGAGTGTAGGAGGAGTATAACATTTGAACAATACTTAACTATGGCAAACAAATTCAGAAAGAAGGAGGGAAATAAGTATCTATACCAAAATAAAGAATTGAATTGTGATATAGGTAAATTGCCACTTCCTACTTTTGATGGTTCATCTCAAATCTCTAGTAACACTTGAGTGCAGAAATTGGATGTGTATTTCCAGCTGAATCCAATGGTGGAAGAAGATGCTTTAAAAATGGATATTTTGCATTTGGAGGGAGATGTAAATGAATGGTGGTTCCATGGCCTGTAAAACTTGGGTAATTATCAGGTCAAAACATATGGGTAATTTTTTAACAGGGTATTATAAAGGTTTGAGCAAAAATATCCAGAATTTCCTTTTAGAGAACTAGCACAATTGAAGCAGGTAGGGACTCCTATTGAGTATATGTTGGAATTCCAAAGATTATCACTTAAGGTGGATGATGTATCTATGGAAAGGTTAGTATTTATGTTTACTGAAGGTTTGGAAGAGCCCTTAAAAGGTTTGGTCAAATCCCACAAGCCTATTAACTTAAATGATGCAATGAGCTTGACTAGAGACCTTCAAAATGTGGTCCCTAGAACAAGATTTCCTCCCAAGCCTAACTCCAGATTTGAAAGAAAGCCTTGGAAAAAGAACACAACTGATAATAAGAGTTGTAAAAGAGATACATATGAGACTAATAATAAATAAGGATAAAATAGGGATGAAATTTGAAGGAAAATATTGTGCTTTACATGCTTCCAACCATGGACATCGGGGCATAAATGTGCTAAAGGAAAAGCTCAATGCATAGAAGTATTTTCTGATAATGATGAGTATTAGGGGGTATGGATGAAGAATATCACATTTCATATCAGGAGGAGACATATTAGACAACAGATAAAGATGAACAATGAGAAGAAAATCATCCCTCACTGGACAAAGAAAGAATGGCAGTACTTTTTGTAGTGCCTCGCTATCACACTATTCGATGCAAGGGTTTGGTATTAGGACAAATAGGTTCAGTTCTGGTAGATGGAGGAGCTACACATAATTTCATTTATGCATATATGGTTGATAAAATAAAAATACCAAGTGAACCATTTGACAGCTTCATAGTTTTCATCCCAGGTCACAACACAATGCAATGCAACACCTAGATTCCAAAGCTGCAAGTCACCATAGGTAAGTATACTTTTGTTGATAGTTTTTATGCGGTTTAAGTTGCTGATAATAATATAGTATTTGGAATGAAATGGATGTATTCTATAGGATATCATTCAGTAAATTATCAAATTCCTGAAATGAAATTTCAAGATTCAACATGTGCACTAAGGGTTGTGAGAGGGTAGCACACTTACCCAAAACATGTAGTAAATTGCAAAAGTATGAGATCTATATTGATGAATGGTGATGTATAATGGACTTATGAATGTTATTTCACCTATACCAAGCTAGAAATCAGAGTTTTTAAACACCAAAAATAGATAGAGACACTTTTTCACAAATATGAAAAAGTTTTCAGAGATCTTCCACATGGTAGACCACCTGATAGGGGGGTTGAGCATAACATTGTTTTGGAGGAGGGTACTTCACACATTCTGATACCACCTTATAGACATACCAATAAGTTCAAATATTATATTGATAATACCATTCAATAACTCTTAGATTTGGGACTCATTAGACTAAGCTCTAGCCCTTATGCTTCCTTAGTAGTATTGGTAAAGAAAAAAGATGGAACTTTGAGGATGTGTATAGACTTTAGAGTTTTAAACAAGAAGACCACCAAGAATATATATCCTATTACTAGGATTTATGAGCTCATGGATGAACTATTTGGAGCTAATTAATTTTCCAAGATTGACCTTAAGATCTGGTTATCACCAAATTTGGATGAAGGAGGAAGATGTGCAAAATACTGCTTTTCGATGTCATTATGGTCACTTTGAGTTTCTTGTTATACCATTTGGGTTGACTAATGATCCAACCAAATTTAAAGAATGTATGAATAGAATATTTTTCAAGTAGATTACTAGTTTTGTTTTAGTCTTCTTGGATGATATTCTCATTTACACTAAAACTTGGGAAGAGCACTTGCAACACCTAGAGGTGGTGTTGAAAACTTTGCAAGAACAATCTTTGTATGCTAATATGTCTAAATATGAATTTGCGATGAAATAAATATTATATATTGGGCACATTATTGGGAAATATGGAGTGAAATTGCACATGGAAAATATCAAGGCCATCTTAGAATGGCTATCACCAAAAAACATCACAGAATTAAGAGGTTTCATTGGAATATGTACATACTATAGGAAGTTTGTGAAAGGATTCTCCAAGCTGACTTCTCCACTCACTAAATTGACTAATAAGGATTGAATATATGTGGTAGTGGATAGATTGACTAAGTTTTCTCATTTATTTTCTGTTACATCCTCTTTTAGTGCTGCACAAGTGGATGACTTTTTTTTCATAGAAATATTCAGATTGCATGGGCTCCCCAAGAGCATTGTGGTTGATAGAGATGGTAGATTCATGAGTGCTTTTTGGAAAGAAATTTTCAGATTGGTGGGAACTCAGTTGACTCCAAGTACAAGCTACCATCCCCAAACTGATGGAAAAATAGAGAGGGTGAACAAATGGTTGGAAGGGTACCTTCGAAACTATGTGGGAGAATAGCATAAAGCTTGGACAAAATGGCTACATTTGGGTGAGTTTTTCTACAACACCACCTTTCACATGTCAATAGGAATGTATAATTTTAGAGAATTATATGGTATTTGGTGATAGTAGAGCTCCAAAAGCTAAATATTGGGTGGAAGAAACATAAGAAATTTTAAATCTTTTAAAAGACAATTTGCAGGTTGCCCAAAATCAGCAAAAACAATATGCAGATAAACACAGAGAGGAAAGGAATTTCCAGGTTGATTATTTGGTGTATTTGAGGTTGCATCCATACAAACAAGCATCTCTCAAAAACAATGGAGCATAAAAGTTAAATCCAAGATACTATGGGCCCTACAAGATGATCTGGAAAATTGGAGAAGTAGCATATGAGTTGGAACTTCCAGAAGGGAGTAAAATTCACAATGTATTTCATGTTTCTTGTCTCAAGAAATATATTGGTCAGAAAATTGTCATTTCAGATACACTTCCTCCTTTGGATGATGAAGGACAACTCACACTTATTCCGAAAAAGGTTTTGAAGACAAGGGAGAGAAGACTGAGGAGCAGGACAATCAAAGAATACTTGGTGCAATGGAAGGATCTACTGAGTAAAGATTCCACATGGGAAGAGGAGAATTTTTTGTGGCATCCAAATCTGAAATTACTTGATGACAACCAATATTGGGTGGGGAGGACTGTAATGTTCCCATTTTAAAATAATTGCATAGTGGGAAAATTTCATCAATCCTACTAGTTCCCTAGGTTCGGTGGAAACATTGGGAAGTTAATAAGGGAGCTAATAAATGATGTTTAGAAATTATAAGGAATACAATTTTTATTTAATAATGTCAATTAAATGAATTCAAGTGAAGAATGAAATGGCTAGGAAAAATGGTGACATATGGAGACTATGGGGCCCACTCAAGCTAGAATTCTATGTTAAATGGTATCCACCTTTTGCAATCTCAAATATATGGAAAGAATAATGTTTTGGATGGATTATAAGGCCAATATACTTTTCCACATAATTCATAGGTATAATTTGGGATGAATTGTAACTTACATGAGAAAGGAAGATTCAAATGGGGAGTTTCATGGACACTTGGCTAGATTCCCCTTACACTTATGCCATCTATGACACCGATGATGAAGATTCTATGAAAGTTATGAAACAAGTCAGATATGAAGGATGAAATATGAAATATATGAAATATCAGGTCAAAATATAGAATACAATAGAGCTATCATGTGATTTGGAGAAGCCCAATGGGTTCTTAATCATTTTGGGAGAAGATGGAAGGTGAAGAGAGAGGCCACATGGCATAACATGAGAAGCCACAACAATTCGACTTGAATTTGGTTTATGGATGTATTTTGAAGATAAGGAGACCATTAATGTTTATAAAATACAGGGATTATCCATGACAAGGAGATTTTTTATCAGCTATGAAATTTGTTGTTTTGAAGTGAGAGAGCTAGTGAGCGACTAGTTCATGCTTGAGCCAATTTTGAGGGTGAAAGATTCCCATCCTAATTGGTGATTGGAGAGGCCACTTAGGTATTTAAAGGAGATTAAATGGATTTATAATACATAATTTAATCTACAGTATATCATGGAAACTTCAGGATTCAGCTCATTCCCCCTCCCATCTCACATTCTTTCACCATATTTTAGCTCGGTGGAGTGAGACGCACTTGGTGAGCCATTTATATTTTTGAGGGAGCTCCTCTTGCTCCATAATTTTTTAATATGATGTAAATAATCTGATATATCTGTTAATAAATTTATCATGTTGAAATTCCAATATATTTTATGTATTATTGATCAGTAATAAAGAAACAATGCCATTTCCCACTTCTTTGTTGCAAAATCTTATAATATTGGTAGATTTGAATGGTTGTGTAAAATATTGATTATTCATGCATGAATGGAATGTAAATGAATAATATTTGAGGTTTCATATTCATTAACTGATATTTTTTTTCCATTGGGTCAAATTCTATAACCATTGGATTAAATTGCATCTCATTTCCCCAAGGGTTCAAAACTAGTTTTTTTATATTTGATTGAAGGAAGTGATAATAACCATGGGAGTTTGATTGGTTCAGAATATGAGTCCATGTTGATTTAATTTAAATATATCCTTACTCAATTTGATAATTTGATACATTTGGGAGGTCATTCCGACAATTACCCAAGGGGATTTGAGCCCCAAAATTGCTAATAAAATCATCTATCTTGTTCAGAATATAGTACAAACTTACAGAAGTGATTGGAGGGACATAATACACAAATTAAAATAATAATTAATTTATTATATCATTCATACCCATTTTTTGAATATTTGGGAGGAATTGGGCCAATTTGGAGACCAAGACACTAAGATTAGTCAAGAGCAAACATTGTGAAAAATTGAAAAATTGGGCATTTTAGTAAAAATTTAAAAAAGGGACATTACAAGTTGTGAGTAGGTATATTAACAATACAGGTTAATAGCATTGGAAATAAGTACAATTGTTTCTTAGGTATTTGAGAGATACCACTTCTCATGCATTATGTTTTGGAGTTTTAGACATTGTTCGATAGGTATATGTTGATGCATATATGACAGGTGATAAAGACAACAAGAGGAGCACCATAGGGTATGTTTTTAATATATGTGGAACAATGGTAATTTGGATTTAAAAAATGAAAAAGTTCATTACAATTTCATTTCATGTCCCCATCCAAATAAGTCTACTTGCAAATAATGTTTCACCAACCTACTAGTTCCCTAGGTGGGGATGGAAACATTAAAGTTGTAATAAGGGGGATATAGGATATAAAAGGACCTTAGTTTAATATATTCAAATTAAAATGGGTCACATAAATAATAATGTGGCATTGGTCCCTGGAGACAATTGGAAGCTTGTGGAGTCTTTGCTTGACTAGATTCCCCCACACACTTGGGATGACCTTCATCCAAATTCGAACCCATGAGGAATGTAACATTCTTGGAAGGTGATGTTTGTCACATGGATTATTATTAGACAAGGAATTTTAATGAGGAGAGGGGAGTAACTCCCATAGAAGAGGAAGAGACTAAGAAGATAGTGCATTCCACTTGGAAGGAGATTCCATGCACTCTATGAAAACTAATGATGTAAAATTATATGAAAAATGTTAAAAATTCATACCTGATTGAAAAAATATGACAAATATGACATGAAATGGTTAAAAATATCCACCAAGAGGGTGCATTTGGGATTTAGAGGAAACCATTCGAATTGGGGAAAGAATTGGAGCATAAAGAAGAAGACAAGTGTCATAGGAGTTAGTAAACCACTAAGATGAGTTGGAGGAAGCCCATGGAGGGAAATTTTACTTTAGTAGGAATCATGAAGTTAATAAAATGATGTCATGAGGAAGGATAATAGATTTTTATCAATTTTTAATTGGCCTTTGGAATTTTGGAGAGCTTTTTCTTGTCCATTGCATAGTGAGTGTTCACTCTCCTTTCTTGTGAACCAATTTAGAGGGAGTTGGATTCATTTCCAATTTTTTTGATGGAGAGGCCATTATGTTGCTAGGGAAAATTTTCCTATGGCTTGGGTGAGGCCACCAACATACTATGGGTTCTACAGGAAAACATACAAGGTTCTACAAGGTTAAACCAATAAAAGAGTTCAGGATTTAGGAGGATGCATACCTTATGAACTCAAGGTTTATCGAATATTTCTCTTTATCCATCCTTTTTACCTTCAACTAAGGAACCTACAAAAAAAATTTGAACCTTCCTCAAACCAATTTGACCACATTTGAGATATTGATATTCAAAATAATGTGAAACCCTAATCTCATAACATCAACATATAATTAAGAACTAAGATGTACATACAGTGATTTGGAAAGGGAAGAATTTCAAGTATTTATTAATCAATGAAATACATTCAAGATATACCTTCTCCTTGTTCAAGGAACCTCGTGAAACCTCTGATCTAGATCTCCTGCTTCTCTCCTTCAAAAGTCTCAACCTCCAAGCTCTCCAACAAGGGTAGATGGAAACTAAGGCATAGGTGAGGGGGATGAGAGTCATAATTATTCCAACATAAAAAGAATTAAGTATAAGTCACTTTTCATGGTCCCCTCTCCCTCTCTTATATAAAAAATTGAAGAGTTAGGGTCGAGGCAGTAGCAATTACAATCGAGGAGGCAGTTCCAAAACCACCCAAACCACCCAAAATTTAATATTTTTATATTTTTATTTAATTTTTAAGGGTACATGATGGTATGACACTAAAAATACTTGATGTAATGAACTGATACCAGGAAGTGGCCGACACATGAAGTCAAGGAAACTGCAGAAAGGAAAACAAAGGTTTTATCCTTGAATAATGAGTATGACACAATAGTCACTTAGAAAACTTTTAGACACAAAGGGTCCAACGATAAAAATATACAATGTAGGAGGAATTAACAAGATCTCCATATGATTATAAGAGTAACCAACTGAAGGAGTAATAACTCTGAGATCAAGCTTGATCATAGGGAAAATCACTAGAACCCAATTATTGATAGACTCAAACAGGTGCTTTGTTTAAGGAGACAAGACTTGCTTCCATTATATAAAGAGATATTTGAACATACTTCCCTTCCCTTTCTCTTTTTAAATACCCTTCTTGTATAAGTCTAACGAGTCCAAGAAAGTAAACTTGAGACCTTCTTATTTTTTAATCAAGCTTGAAGAAGAGAGAGAAGAATTCTTGATAAAGCACTCATCTGTGGATTTTACGAGTCCAAATTAGTGGATTCTCAGCGGTGTTTTCATAATTTGAGAGTCTAAAAATGCCAAAGAATACTCTAGGGGGGGACTTTTTCATAAAATTAGTCTCCAAAGTCTGAAAAATTATAAAACAATCCAGAGGAGAACTCTCTTAGATCAGGAGAACTAAGGTATTCCATTTTCATAGTTAGTCGACAAGTTCCAAAAAAGGGTTAAACTATCACCATACCGATGCTCCTTAAAAAAAAGTTTAAAGATTTAGTGTAACGAGTGTGAAGGGAAGAAAGATTACTTGTGTTGTTCCATTCATTTGCGAGTATGGGAAACCAAACAAGAGACTTGTTGTTCAGGAATAAACACCCTTATAACTGAGGGTCTGGGGTTACCAATGTACTTCTAAAACTTGCATACAATTAGCTTTAAATTATAGAAAGGAAATAGGAATATATGGTGGACTCACCCGATTAACAACGGTTGATCCAAGCTTTGTCTTCTCCCGTTCTGCTCCTCTGCAAAGCTTTCAGGGATGCACCTCCTTCACCTGCAAAGAGACAATTATCAAAGTACAATCTTATACATGTATATATTACAAATTAGGTGAACAATATATAGAGTGCTTAATAATAAATATTCATCAAATAATGATACATGAAAGAGACTCAACACAAGGTTGGAAGAAGAATTCTCCTTATTAACAATAGTGAATGAGATAAGTGTACAACTCAATGCTTGAAACAAGGACTCCTTTGCAACCAAAGGATTCTGAGTTTTGATAATCTAAAGACTTCTGAAGATATACCAGGAGTGGATTCAACAGATTGTCAATCAATAGGTGATAATCGACAACTGAAGCAAAGGAATTCACCAATAATGAAAGTGAATCTTGAGGTACAATCGCCAAAACTCTAGGTCTTCGTCATCAGGAAGTGCTGATGCGGAACCATACTGTGATAAGGAAGGCAATAGATCCTCCAATGGATCACGAGAGTGACTAGGAACTAGGTGAAGGAAGGGAAACATAAGTGATAATAGATACAACAATGATGGGATCAGGATATAGATCAGAAATTGAGTTAAGTCCTTGAACAGTGAGCATGACATAGAGATGAAACAAGACAACTTTTAAATTTATAGATAGAACAACTAGACTAATCTGTCATGTAGGAGACATGATCAGATTCCACAGGTAGAACTGATAAGAGGAGGAGTAATAAAATCGAAGTAATAGCTGAACTGAAAGTGAACAATGAGACATGGGTATCGAAAAAAATATAGAGTGTTATGTTCAAGGATGACATGCTGCCACTAATTGAAAACCAAGAGAAAACTTCTTCCTTACCTTCCCTATTAAATTTTAATGAGTCCAGGAAATTCAACTCGGATCTCTCTTCATTTTTTAACAAGCTTGAAGAGAAGAGAGAATAATGCTTGATAGTGTCACTGATTCATGGATTTAATGGGCCCGAACTAGTACATGCTCAATTGGTGTTTTCACATTTAGAGAGTCTAAAAACTCCAAAGAAGACTCCAGGGGGGTCCTTTTTCATCCAATTTAGTCTCCTAAGGCCGGAAAAGTATAAAACATACCACATAAGAACTCTCTCAACTTTCGTAGAAGAAAAGGTGAACCTTTTTCGCACTTAATCAGGGAGGTCTGAAAAAAGGTTAAATTACCACCTACCCAACGCTCCTTCAAAAGCAGCGTATAGCCTAAGTTTTACGAGTGTGAAGGAAGGAAAGATCACTCAAAAATATCCATTTGATTACGAGAAATGGGGCTTACAAAAATAAACTTGATGCCTTGTTCTTTAGTGTTTAACGAGCATGACAAAGACATAAAGTACACTCGGAAAATTTTTCATGTTTTGGTCCAGAGCATGAAAAAAAGAGAAAAATAAGTTCATACCGAGGGTTCATTTTCTATAAATTTAGTCCCTCAGGTCTGAAAAAGCAATAAACCTATGCCTGAGAATACTCTTCTCAATTATGAAGAAAAGAGAGTGTTCCTTTCTCGTATTATTCCACATGGTCCGAGAAAGCGATAACCTACCACCAATGTGGATGGCCATTCACATATTCTTAATGAGCCTGAATGGACAAGTTTACTTGGAAGTCAAGTCTATTTTGAGGAGTTAGACCTGGGCCTAAAGAAACTCAAAGTATTTCCCATGAATTTTTAACGAGTCCAAAAAACTCAACTCGCGGCCTCCTTACTATTTTTAACGAGCTCGAAGGAGAGTAGAAAGAATGCTCTAAATGCAAGGAGACATGTGTCATAGGTAAGAAAAACTAGTTCTAAGCATGAGGAACAAACCTATGCATAATGCAAGGAAAGGGAGCAAGATAAGGACACTCGGGGAATGTCTCCTCAAGGTAAAAGGTGTCAAGTTGCAAAGGCAAAATGATACAAGGCTGACTGACGATGAGAACAAATATAAGGGCTTATACAATGAGCTAAAAGTGTGGAAGCCAGCATCAGGCTCAAAAGTGTGAGCAAGATACATGCAAATTTAGTTACAACTTGAACAACAAGACAAGGCTAGTAAACAGTTGTGAATCCAACTAAGAATCCTGTCTCCAAGAAACAACAACATCGGGATCATATTCAAAAGAAAAGTTCTGATGCAGGTTACTTTGGTAGAAACACATGTGACTTTTCTATCTTCTAGAAAAGGTAAAGTCAAGGTAGAATCGACCGAAGAAGATTCTATATAACCAAGGCTCGAGGGTTTATAATCAATAATATCAACCTAATAAGGAGAGCAAAAATAAACAAGGGATATAGAGTCTGCAGGAACAAACTCAGTATCACAGAAGTTGAAAAATTCATAAGAAAAATCAAACTCATCAAGATCATTGACTTTCTATTCAAAGGAGGAGTCAAGAGACTCAACAAGACCAACATAAGAAGAAAGGTCAAGCTTACTAGGAAAATCAGGGCTAGACTTAGTCACAACTGAACCAACATCCAAGAGAAGATTAGATTGTATCAAAGACTCTAGGAAGACTTCATTTGAAGGAAGGAGATCATTCGAGATAGGACACATGTCTAAACTTTCAAATAGATCGACAGAGTGGAGAGAAGGCTCCACAGTCTGTATAGAATGACTCACCTGGTCAACTGCTGGGACCAAGTCCCAAGAAGTTAAGCATGAAAACATAGGCTGCTTCTCAGTAGCAATTGAACGCAAAGGACATGAGGCCACATAGCTCACCCATGGCAGGGGAGTGTCTATAGAAACACTGGGAATTGATAAAGGAAAAACCTTGTCTCTAGTTGGGTCAGGAGACAAATCAAGAAAATCCAATTGATCAATAGTGACAATTTCTTTTCCATGATTAAAGTACATCACATGAAAGAATGTTGACACTACAACTTGCATGGCATAGAAATAATCATGTCCAAGGAGCATATTGAAGTCCAAGGGGTCTTCTATTACCTTGAATTCAACTAAGATGGTCTTCCCACCCAAAGTAATAGGTGTTTGAGAAAGAATTCCCAAGGCTATACCAGTTCTTCTATCAAATGCCAGTAACTGACTAAATGTCGACACAAGGTTGGTAGATCCCATGCCTCTCCAAGCACAAGCAGACAAGATACTAACTGAGGCTCCTTCATCAACAATACAATGAGAAATCGTGTATGATTCAACTTTGACCTTTATCTGGAAAGGTGCGGCTCAACTAGGCTATCCCAATCAAAGGAAGCAATCTGAGAGCTTGGTGGGGGTTGATCTGAAACAAGTTCAATGCCCCCTTGTTCAGTAAGTTCTGAACTGGCAGTGAAGAAAATATGACTAGCAAACACTTCACTCTTCAAAGGAAGAGTGGGATTGATCGATAATTGAATTGATTCAACCGCTTCATGAAAGTCACTCTCTGAAGGGAGAGTGGGATTGACCAAATATGACATTAGTTCAATCACATCAAGATCACTCTCTGAAAGAAGAGTGGGATCGACCAAATCTGAGATTGGTTCGACCACTTGATCAACCAAAGGTTGAGTAGGTTGTTGAGAAACTATAGGTTGTTCAGGAGAAGGAAATTCTTGAGTCTCGAACCACACTCTTCACACCTCTGCGATAGCAGGGCACTGGTGAGTAAGATGATCTCCCTGACATAGCTTACAAGGAAAATTAATTTTATACTTCAAATGACCAGTTTTCTCAACGGTGTCAACATGACTAGCAGTGGCTAACTATTTTCTCTTAGCATGACCTGCAGAGGTTGAGAGTTTTCCCCCAGCATGAACTACAGAGGCTGGGTGACTGGATCCAACCTGACTAAGAGAGGCTGGTTGTTGAGAGACTTCAGGATATTCAAAAATGGGATGACCTTGGAACCAAACTCTTCGCACCTCCATAATGGAAGGGCATTTATAAGTAAGGTGGTCTCCCTCAAAAATATTACAAGGAAACTTGGGCTTGTGTTTTGAACGGGTAGTAGTTTCAACAATTTCAACATGAATGGCTGATAGATTATCTTCAGCATGAAGAAAAAAGGCTGAGAGACTGCCCCCAGCATGGCTTGCAAAGGCTGAGAGACTGGGTCCAACATGAATTGCATAGGTTGGATGGGCACCATCAGCATGAACAATAGAGGCTGAATGGTTAGGATCAACATGCTTTGCACCAGTTGAGTGTGTGCCCCCAGCATGAACTTTAGAGGCTGGGTGGATGGATCCAACATGACTTGCAGAGGTTGGATGGGGAGGTCCAAATTGACATACAGAGGTTGAACGGGTGCCCTCAGCATGAAATTCAGAGGCTAAGTGACTAGATCCAACATGACCTGGAAAGGTTGGAAGGATCCCACCAGCATGATCAATAGAGGCTGGATGGTGAAGATCAACTTGACTTGTAGATATTGAGTGCTTAGATCCAACATGACCTGCAGAGGTTGGATGGGTGTCCCCAGCATGAACTGTAGAGGCTAGGTGGTGAGGTTCAACTTGACTTGGAGAGGTTGAACGGGTTCCCCCTTTCTTATGTGCCTTCTTCCTATTCCTCCTTCTTTTACTCCATTTATACTGTTGGTTACTAGTATCAGTACTTTCACCACATGAGGTAGAAGGAGTAGGAGAATCAACTACAAGTGAAGAGGAAGCAGTGTTTTGATTCCCATGATATAAGTAGCTTACTTGCGAAGCATCGAGGGCATTCAGGACAGTTGGAGTGGAAAACAACCACACCGGTAGCCCTAGGGTGAATCCAGGAAGATTCAAGGTGGCCATCAAAGGAACACCAACATTCCCTGTGAGAGGAATAGTACAAGGAGTTCCCAGCATGAGGATCTCTTGGTTGGTGTTCAAAGGGGTGTTAGCTATAGTTTAAAACTAGGAGGAAAAGTCTGAGGTTGACAGGAAACCAAAATTACAAAGCACACACCTAAAGGCACACTAAGTACAGACAAACCACACAGCACTCACTTAAAAATTCCTAAAGTCAAACAGACAAACAAGTATAAGATATGCTTTCCAGGAGAAAGTTGATAGATAGTTACTTGGCATCCCTGTAGATACTCTTAGACACAAGTGGAGGAATCACCCATCGCCCTCCCACACCTTCTACCAGGGTTACCTTCCAAGCTCGTCCAAGGTCAACCAGAAATAGCCTTCTAGTGTACCTATGTATGAACCCTAGATGTCAAAGAGACTAAAGGCTACCTTAACTATATTGACAGTCTGGGGGGATAGTCGCAAGCCTAGTTCGTACGCATGGGCAGGGTAGCAAATCTCGAAACCCTGTCTAAGACAAAATCCCTAGATGCGCAAAAACCTTGGTCTATGCTTTGACAAGGAATGAGAGGGTTATCTCCTCAGTCCAAGCCTCTACGTGGCCTCATGCTTAAATCCTGTTTGAGAGGAGCTTCCTAGATACAATCAACGTAGAAAAGGGTTTACGTAGTGATTGGCCAACTACGTCTGAAATTTTAACACTTGTGGAGAGTTTAAACTCCGTAATCCATAAGTCTAGCCTGAGCTAGTTGGTGTATGACCCTATAAAATAAAACTTACTAATAATTTTTAAATTATATCATTTATTTTAAGGGTTGTTTTTAGTTAGAGGGTAAATGGCGTGAAACTTATGTGGTGTTTTGACTCAAAGTTGAAACAAAAATGACCAAGAAAAGAGAAATGAAGTGCAAAAAGAAAAAACTATTCTCTTTCTTTTTCAAATAGAAACTTGAAAGCCACAAAAGAACAAATTCTTTTTTATTTTTTTTTCAAAAATAATGATATGCCATGAAATCTAGACTAAAAAACTAATTTACATGCATATAAAGCAAACATGTGTTTTTTTATTTTTCTTTTATAAATACAAACTAATCAAAACACAACAGATAAAAGAGAAAACTAAGACTATATTTTTTGTAGTTTTTTGAGATTATATTCTAAAAACTGAAAATAAAACTACTTTATGCAAAATCAAATGCAAAAGCTTCTAAAATGTTTTCTTTTCACTTTTTAAAATGCTCAAAGACTACTATGCACCTAAATGCACAAAAACTCGAGTATGCTTGAATTAAACTAACTGTATAAAGTAAGCAAAGTGAAGTAAATAGATTAAAAGACCAAGGATCAACCACCTAAGGAAGACTTGGAACCCTAGCTTGGGTGGACACAATGAAACAAAATCACTAAGATCACACAAAGGAAAGTGGCAAACCAAATACTATCCGAAAATAGAAAGGATACACAGTGCCTAGAACCCTGATCACTGATTCAGAAAAAAACACTTGAACCTATAACCCAAATAGGAAAATCCACTTCAAGTTGCTAACAGAAGACAATCCAAACAATAAGAACTCAAGGGATTCACAAGAAAGCACAAGATGTGGCCAACAAGGTTATCAAACTGACAGTGCAATTCTTATAAGGAAGACCAAGCAGCAAACAAACTTTAGAAAGGGATAGGGACAAGCAAAACCCTAACCCAAAAATTTGAATACTCAGTCTTGTATGCGACTGTGTACAAGGGCAACTTGTGTACTGTATGCGATTCCCTAGAGAGAAACCCGCGTACGCAGGCCTCTATACGTGACTGTATGCAAGAGTAACCTACGTACAGGTATAAAATTTTCTAATAAAAGAGAAATTTTTCAAGGTCTTCAAACACTACCCTAAGCATGAACCAAGATAGGAGACCACACATACAATCAAGGCAAAGACTAGGCAATGTTAAACAGAAATAACCCACAGCAGTTTGGCCTCCCCAGTGGAGTTGCTAGTTCTGTTGTTTAGGAATAAACACCCTTATAACCGAGGGTCTAGGGATACCAACGTACTTCTAAAACTTGTAGACAATCAGATTTAAAGTATAGAAAGGAAATAGGAAGATATGGTGGAGTCACCCGATTAACGACGGTTGATCCAAGCTTTGTCTTCTCCTGCTCTGCTCCTTTGCAAATATTTCAGGGATGCACCTCCTTCACCTGCAAAGAGACAATTCTCCAAGTACAATCTTATACATGTATATATAACAAGTTAGATGAACAATATATGGAGTGCTTAGTAAAAAATATTCATCAAACAATGATACATGAAAGAGACTCAACACAAGGTTGGAAGAAGAATTCTCTTTATTAACAATAGTGAATGAGATAAGTGTACAACCCAATGCCTGGAATAAGGACTCCTCTGCAACCAAAGGATTTTGAGTTCTGCTGCTCCAAATACTTCTGAAGATATACCACTAGAATAACTTTGCTCTCCAATATCAATTGTATTAATGCCCTCCTCAAGGCCTCTATTTATACTTTAGGAAATAGAGCAGTTTCGAAGGTTGAGACAATTGAGATAGTTAATGATTAGGGCTCAATAAATCTCCATTAATCATGTTTTATTATTTTTAATGTCGAATGGATGTGTACACGAGTAATGATACTGACAACCCACGTATGATACACAAGTTACTATAAGGGAAACCCACATACAGATCTGTATGCAAGTTGTAATGAAGATACTCGCGTATAGTATGCAGGATCCTATGGAGATAGTCGTGTACAGAATTCAACATATGAAAAGGTAAAATCGAAAGCTATTTGGATAGTGAATGCATCTCATGTCATGCCCATCTATAGTGTTTAGGCAACCTTCAATCCATAAGTGTCCTTTTGTGTGCCAACATATGAAGTCTCGACACTCGGATGGAGAAGTGCCCTTTGGGTTGATAACAAGACTCGATGTCTTTCTCCTAAAGTTTAGCGAGCATAACAATAACACAAAGAATGCTCAAAATATTTTTCATGTTTGAATCTATATCATGAAAGAGAAAAAGTAAGCTCAAATGGGTTCCATTTGGAAATTTAGTCTCTCAGGCCCAAAAAAGAGATAAACGTATACCTGGAACTACTCTTCTAGTCATAGTGAACTAGAGTGTTCCTTTTTTCATAAGTAATCCACATGGTCCAAAAAAGGGTTAACCTTATACCTATGTGGATGTTCCTTCATTTCCTTTTATGATTTTGAAAGGACACATAGAACTCAAAAATCTTGTCATGTTTAAAGAGTCTGACAAGAGCTTAAAGGTAACTTCATATACCTTTCCCGTAAAGTTTCAACGAGCCTGAAAAAGTAAACTCATGGCCTCCTTACTATTTTTAACGAGCTCGAAGGAAATATGGAAGAATTATCTAAATGTGAGGAGACCAGTGTCAGGGGCATATGGAACCAGTGCCAAGTGCAAGGAACATACCTAAGAATAGTGCATGTAACATGAGAAAGATAAGGAAACTCAAGGAGAATCTCCTCCAAATAAAGGGTGTCAAGTTGTGATAACAAGATGGTATAAAGCTAAGCGATGATGAGAGAATATATGAGGGACTATATAAAAATATGAAATCATGGAAGTCGACTCCAGGCTCATAAGTGCGGGAAAGGTTAATGAAAATGTGGTTACAAATTGATAAAAAAAGCAGGACTAGTAAACAACCATGATTCCAACTAATAATCATGTCTCTAAGCAACAATAATACCAAAATCATATTTAGAAGAAGAGATACGATACATGTCACTTTGGTAGAAACACTTGCAACTTCCTTAACTTCAACAAGAGGCATAGTTAAGGAATAATTAACCAAGGAAGACTTTATAGTGCCAAGGACTAAGGACTTACAAATAATAAGAGTGTCCTCAAGATGAAAGATAAAGTTGATAGAGGTGATAAATTATATAGGAAAAAACTCAACATCATGGGAGTCTAAAAATATACAACAAGATTCAAACTCATTAGGATCACTGACTTGCTGCTTGATGGGAGAGCCCAAAAACTTAATAGTGCCAATGTTTGAGGATCGATCATTAGAAATACCAGACTCAAAACGGAGGTCAGGGATGGATCTAATCACAACTAAGTAAAATTCCAAAAGAGGGTCAGAATGTATCATAGACTCTATGAAGACTTCATCTCAAGGGAGTAGACCATCCCAGATGGAACACATATCTGAACATTCATTTAGATCAATAGGGTGAAGCGCAGGTTCCAAATTCCCCATTGGATGGATCACCTAGTCAACTATTGGGACCAAGTCCCAAAAAGGTAAGCATGAATCCAGAGACTTATTCTTAGTATAAATTGGAAATGAGGGATATGAGGCCACATAATTCACCCATGGCAGGGTTTTTTCTACTGAAACACTGGAATTGACAAAGGATAGACTTGGTCTAAAGTTGGGTAATTAGAGGGATCAACAAATGCCATCTAATAAATAGTAACAATTCTTTTGTTGTGAGGAAAATACATCACATGAAATAACATAGAGACCACAAATTTCATAGCATATACATAATCATTCGCAAGGCGAATATTGAAATCCAAGGGGTCCTCTATAACCATAAAATCGACTAAGATATTCTTCCCACCCAAAGTAACATGCGCTTGAGAAAGAAATCCTAGATTTTTATTAGGTCTTCTATCAAAGGCCAATGACTGATTAAAAGTTGACATGAGGCTAGGAGATTCCAAATCTCCCCAATCATGTGCTAATAAAAATACTAACATAGGTTCCTTCATCAACAATACAACAAGAAACCGCGTAGTGTTCAACTTGGATCTTTATCTAAAAACGTGCAGTTGAAGGAAGGTGTGGCTCAGCTAGACTATCACAATTAAAGGAAGAAATTCGAGGGCTTATCGAGCTTTCATTAAAAGCAAATTTTGTGCCCCTTTGTCTAGAAAGTTCTTAACTAGCATTAAAGAAAGCATGACTAGCAAAAAACTCACTCTCCAAAGGAAGAGTGGGATTTATCTAAGATTGCATCGATTCAAGCACTTGATATGGGTTACTCTCCAAAGGAAGAGGGGGATTCACCAAATATTGCATTGGTTCTACCACTTGATACAAGTCACTCTCTGAAGGAAGAGTGGGATTGACCAAAGATTGCATTAGTTCAACCACTTGATCAACCAAAGGTTGAACAGGTTGTTCAGGAGAATAATGTCCTTGAGAATTGGACCACGCTCTTTGTACTTATGCAATAGGAGGGCACATATGGGTATGGTGATCTCCCTCACAAATATTAAAATGGAAATTAATCTTTCATCCTATATGTTTAGGTTTATCAACAATGTCAACATGACTTGCAGTGGCTAAATGTTTCCCCCCAGCATTACCTCCATAGGCTGGGTTGTTTCCCCAAGCATGAATAGAAGAGGTTGGGTGAATGGGTCCAACATGACTTGCATAGGATGCTTTTTTTTCCCCAACATGACCACCAGCGGGTGGGTGACTACCCTCAGCATGAACTACAAAGGTTGGGTGACTGGGTCCAACATGGGTTGAATAGGATGGTTTTTTCCCCCTAGCATGACTTCTAGAGGCTGTGTCACTTCCCCCAACATGAAATTCATAGGCTAGGCGACTAGGTCCAACATGACTTGTATAGGCTGGTTGTTTTCCCCCAGCACGACCTCCAGAGGCAAGGTGTCTTCCCCCTTGATTTCATGTCTTATTCCTATCCTTCCTCCTTTTATTCCTTTTATACCATAGGTTACTAGTATCATAACTTTCACCACATGATGTGGAAGGAAGAGGATAGGTTTATTCTGGTGAATGGGGGACATTGTTTGATTCCCTTGATATAAGATGCTTGCTTGACAAGAACGAGGAGCATTCAAGACATTTAGAGTGGAAAACAACTAGACTGGTATCCCAAGGGTGAATCTAGGAAGATTCAGAGTGGCCATCAAGGGAACATCAACATTCCCACCAAAAGGAAAAGTACAAGAATCCCCTTGCACAACGATCTCTTGGTTGGTGCCCACAGGGATACTAGATATATTTTATGGCTTAACAACAAAGAAAAGTTTGAGGTCGACTAACAACCAACAAAACTAGGAGAAGAACACTAGAAAAAAAATCCTAAGTATCCATACCAAGAAGGAAAAGTGTTGACATAGATCCATCGATAGAGGTTCACCCTTTGTTGACACCCGTAATGCAACGATCTCCCTGAGCACCAACCCAAACATATTTTACCCTGTCCAACAACACCTGCAGAGTAGACCAGGACTCACTCGAGATGTTCAAAGGAGAACTGTTGGAAGCACATTTCTGTAGTAAGAAGGAGGATTGTGCATATATTGTTAAACTATCACATCATTACCTCATAAATCTAAGAATTGGTTCAATTAACATAAATTCATATCGACATCCATCATATCAACATACTCAAATCGCAGCAGGAGAATCGATGCATAAACATATCTATCAACATAAAATGATTTAAAATATAAAAGCACTGCATCATTCAGACAACAACATCATACTTCAGTATCCATCCATCTACATCACATCGTAGAAAACATGAAAACAGAAAGAAGTAAAAAGACACAACATTTTTGTCATATCTTCATCATGTCATATTAAATTAGCATCAAAACTCCAGGTTCTCAAATAACTCCACCATTCAGATATCACATCAAAGACAGATCACAGATGCGCTCAAGATAAGATCTTCCCAAAAGTATTAATTCAAGGATTCTAAAGACTCCCAACTCAATCTTTCAACATTTACAATCCTAGATCTATTTATAGGATTGCTCCTTTACATCGGTGGTCCAATTAGATAATATTCATAACTACTTGGACCGCAATCTACAAAATAATGACCAAAATATACAAAATGTGGTCAATCTACTTTGTGTGTCATCTTCCTCCTTACACATCAAATTTGATCTTGCGCATCATCCTTAGTGCCGTGCAACTAACAATCTCGAAAATTGTCTTCCAACAAAAAGAGACCTTCCAAAGGGGAGTATGGGATTGTTAACCCAAAAATCCCCCACATAGCTCTCTATGGCCTACACCACCCAAGGACACCATCTCACAACCCCCATATCACTCCATCAGAACTTCCATTAGACCCCCACACCTCCAAAAGAGCCCAAGGATGAAGAAAAGGGCTAAAAGGCCCAAAAAAGAGCCCAAAATAGCCCCCTAGGAGCTAAATCCCTAACCAAGGGCTTAAAACCATAACCAAGGGCTTAAAACCCTAAAATCCCTTGGAAAAACTATAAAAGGAGGGTGGGGGGTCACTCTCAAAACACTCCTCCCTTGCTTATTGTTATGTTGCCCATGGATGCTTTGAGACCTTTGCCTCTCAAACCTCCCACACTCCCTCTCCTCCATCTCCATCCCATTGAGCCATTGCTCCCCAACCAAGAGAGGTGCTCCCATGAGCTAGGGCATGGTGGCCCATTTCCACCCAAGAGAGGTATAATGTTTCTTTACATGTTTGTTTAGTTGGTTTTGCTTTCTAACCTTGTTTTCTAGTTACAGGTTTTATTATTGACATTGTTTTGCAGGTTTTCCATGATAGCTTAGGTTTGTTTGCAGGGTGTAAGGAGGTGGAACCCTAACCTATTTTCTGCAGAGGGGTTCACAAATCTCCCTGTTTCTTTTCTGCTATTAGATCTAGTTTACAATTGTTTCCATTTGCTTATTCTTGTTTAGATTAGCTTAGTTTAATTTACTGTTTTGTTCATGCTATTTTCCATTTCATTTTTTTCCTATTTTCCAATAGTAGGAACCTACCCTTGTGCCCTATAGGCACAAGGGAGACATTCCTGCTCCTGCAGTGAGGAGAAATCCTCACTACAACATTGGCAACCATACCAAGTCAATCCCACAGGATCCCTGGTCCAAAAATTTCAAGTTTTCAAGTTTTTTCAATTTTACCCTAGTTTTCAGAAATCTTATGTTAGATCTATCTTAAATCTTGTTTATTTCCTATTTTAGTCAGTGCCGAAGCATCTGCTAGGCCAAGTCGAGTCAGACCGACCCCAGTACCAGTTACTGTCGTCTAGATTTGATCCAGTCTCACCAAAAAACCCCTTTTCAGAGCATGGCGCTCTTATTGGGGCAAAAGGTGAGCCTGGGGCACTCTTAGTGAGAAAACAGGTGTGCCCAGGGCACACTTAATCCCCAGATAGGTGCGAATTCAGCCCAGAAACTCAGGTTGTGGCTGTTTTTGCATTCTGTGTGACCCCCTCACTCAGTTCTGAAAAAATCTCACGGCCCCCTCGCTAGATTTGGTCAAAAATGTGTGTCCTATCACATAGAAGTTGAATTGAAGTTGAATTGACAATAATTTTCAGTTTCAGAGGACTGTTAGCACATCCCAGCCGTCTCTGTCCACCATTGCAGGTCATTTTCAGTTTCAGTTTGTACTTTCTACAAATAATTTCATGAACAATGTGTAAATGTTAAATGAACCATTAAGGCTTAATAAAATGAACTAGTCTAACTAAAAATAACTTAAAAATAACCATCTTGCTTCCCCCTTCCTCCTCTACCCAGTCATCACCCTCAGGGGTATTCTGGGATACAACGAAGGGCAAGCTCGTATAGATCTAGGCACTCCATGATATTTTTCCCAAACCACTAAAACCGGGTGACCTGGAAGGTAGAGGGGGTAGAGAAGGAGGGATTCTCACAGTGCTAAGTGTCCTCCCTCCTGACCAACCTAGCATCCAGGAGGTGACCTGAGGATCTACGGATGGGCTTAGTCTCATTGTGTTGAGAGCCCAACACCTTCTCTTGGTTGAAGAAGAATATCACTGTGAGGTAGACATTTAGTTAGGCCATCAATCCAGGGTTAATCACTATACTTGTTTTCAAATTTTTGTTTATGATTGCATACAAAACCATGATATGAACTCTACCATGAATTCATAAACCATATTGCAGCAACCAAATACCAGAACAAACAAGCAAACCAACAAACCATACCAAATAATTAACCCAACTCAGTTCATGACGCTAAGTAAGCCTTAAAATTTACCAAATTTACACTAAGTTCAATCAATTCTGCAGTCTTTGAGGACATAAGTCCCTGACTGCTTTAACTATGGGAAGTACCTGGGCTTTTCCCAGAAAGTCATTGTGAGGAGTACCACAGGAACCCCAAAGTAGCTGGTCGCTGAGAGGAATTGCCAAGCGAAATGGGCAACGACCCCTTCTGATTGAGTAGAAGCACCCATGAGGAACAAGCCAAGTGCTGTCTTCTGGCAGTCTTGGTGGCTGAGAGACCACCTTCAGCCAATAGGAAGCCATTGAAATAGGGGTCCAAATCTCATACCCACCAGTTTCATATACAAAAGCAAACACAATTGATCCTCCACGATCTTCCTCACCCCTAAGAGGTGAACCACCACCATTTGGAACACTTAATCGGGACTGTCGAAGCCGCTCTCAGTGATCTCCCAAACCGTCAGAGGGCCACACAGCCTCTGATTCTGATTCAGACCCATATCAATATTAACTAGACCTCCACACCACACCATCAAGCCCCATGGCTAGTGCAAACTCGGATCCATTTTCCGGCCTAACCTTAGCAAGTGGACCCATGCCCACATCACAACCTGTCACCCACAACTTGGGAAGTGGTCCAAGCATAGCCATGCAGACTATCATTAGCCAATTTCCACCACCCATAGTGACCAACCAAGCTGGCCCAGTGGTAACACACGGGGACACACTACCCCTCTAGCCACACTAGGGGACAGTGTACCATCCACCTACATTTCCCCTACTTTCATACATGGGGGAAATGCCCTTGCCACCCATACCTCCCCCCACACAACACTTGGGGGCATTGGCCCATCCGCAATGGTGCCACCACAAGCACCCCCAGCCATGCAGATGCATTATGCACCTACAAACCCCACTCCCATTGCAGCCCCATCCCACATCAACTTGGGGTCAAATATACCCTTCATGGCTCGTCTGAACTTGCCTAAAATGGCTAGATTAATGAATGATCCCATACACCACCAACCTTTCTAGCCACCGATGCCAACTAAGCTAGGATCAAACATCTTGAAGTTTGAAGGCAAAGCCGAGGAATGTCCCTAAAATCACATAATGACATTCCATCTATGGTGCTCATCCAACGACATCGTAGACGACTCCATCAGGCTGAGGCTGTTCCAGCACACCCTTACAGGTGCCGCGGCCAAGTGGTACATTGAGCTGCCACAAGCCAAGTACCCCGACTACAACTCCCTAGCCTTCATGTTCCTACATTATTTTCAACTCCCTGTCAGATATGACGAGGGGGTGGAGATCCTGTTATCCTGTCACCAAAGCACCGCCACTCACATAACTGACCATATCCATGAGTGGTGGAGACGCCGTAGCTTATGCAAAATCCAACTAGATGATAGGATCTTCTTGGATTGGTTCCTTAAGACTTTTCTCCCACCCATCACAAAGGGTATTGCATCTGAATGTTCCCAATATAAATAAGAGGCCATACTGAAGGCCCAATAATTTGATTTGATCTACTCTCAGTCTTGATACTTGTACACTGTCATTCCAGACGCTCCCTGTCCGAGTACCTCCTACCACGATGCACCGGGAGCATCCCACGCTGCGAACAACATCATAGGGTCAGTCTCCCAACAACCACAACCTCGATTGACACCACCTGCCATTGCACCACAACCAAGCAACACTGCTAATGTTGCTTACCAAAACCAAGCTCTGGACTATGCTAGAATGATGTCCCAGTCTGGAGCAACAACCTCTTATGCACAACCTGCACCACCGCAGTAGGCTCAGGCCATGGCTTGGCCAACACAACAGTATCTGGGGCAAATTCCCACATTTGTGGCACCACTACCCCCATAAATATACTATGCACCACCAGTGCAACAAGTTCAATCCCCTACCCCCGCTCCACCCGCTCCGTTGGGACAAGTGTTCGCACATCAAAACCCTCCCAATTAGCCTGCCCCCAACAATCAATAAGGGAAAGATAGAAACAACCAACCCTGCAACCAAGGAAATAACCAACCGCAAGGAGGCTGTCAGCAATCGAATCCTCCCAATAATGTCGTGGCTAACCAGCCAGCCCAAAACCCCCCACGACAAAATGTACCAAGACGCAATGCTCTGTTGCGCACAAACCAACCATGTACACTCTCTGATGTTTATGGGAATTACATGTTCGAGTGTCCCTTCATGGGTTGAGCTAAGCAGGCCATCCAGAATGAATCCCAATAGTCTGCCAACACTACAAACCAAGCACAACCCAACCCGGCACCTCAAGGACCTCCCCCCATGGTGCTTCAAAACCCACTTCCAGTCCAAGGATTAGTGGCAACTGCTACCCCTCCCCAAGCCAACCCCAATGCTCTAGGGGCACCTCCCATAGTCGAAATAGGTGTTCACCACCTGCTAGCCATGACCACTAAAGAGGTTAATTTACAAACTCAACGGAATAAATGCGGTACCACCACTGAACCTGTTGACTCATCAGTAGCATCCATGTCTAAGATAGTCAACCTTTCTCTTTAGTTACCCCCATTTCCATGCCCCCCCATATGTAGAATCGCCAATAATTCCACAGCTAGAGCTGCAGTCAGCTATAGCATTGTGGATGATTTGGCCCAAACGCCAACTGCCATGTCTGCTCTTGAGGTACTTAAAATGTGCCCAACATAGCGAAAAGCCTTACTAGCCACTCTAGGGGCAGTAGACCCCTCCAAATATAAGTTGATCACATTTGACATAGAGAATGGAGAGCCGTGCATTCCCTCCACTATTGCCTTCCAAATCCTGGTGTCCATCTAAAACTTGGTTGTGCACCTATGCGTAGTGGATGAGGGGGCATCCACGTGTGTCATGTCTACCTTGGTTTGGTAGAAGCTTTGATCACCAATTCTGTAACCGTCCTCCATGACTCTGTGGGATTATGATGGACACCCCACTAAAGCCTAAGGAATCCTCCCCCATATCCCCATCACATTAGCAGGGAAGACAGTCTTGATCGACATCGAAGTCATCAATGCTCAACTAGACTACAACCTCCTCTTTGGGAGGAGTTACATGTACACCATGTGAGCCGTCGTGTCAACTTCCTTCCACCTCATGATGTTCCCCCACAAAGAGAAGATTGTGATGGTTGAATAGCTCACCTACCATGATTTGCAAGGGTTAACAGTGCCTACCAACACTATCGCTACCATCACCACAATTGAGCTGCAAGGGGCGATCGCACATGCTAATGTCATCCCTGTAACCAACACTGTGGTTGAAAACACACCAGCCTCCCCACTGTTGAATGCGGGCCCTGGGTTTTTTACCGATCCCACCATGATGGCTCCTTTCCCGTTGGTGTCACCACCACTGACACAAAAGAAAACTATGGACTTGTGCATGGTCTCATCAAGCACCACTGCACCCAAACAAAAACCGCAGCCATAGCCCCAACCACAACAACAACATCGTCCGCAGCCACAACCTCACCCCCACATGCAACCAGCTGGGAGTTATGTGGGCTCATCTCCAGTCCATACAATTCCCTTCCTCTTTCCCCCACCCAGTGTCATGAGCAAGCCAGTCATGGCCACCTTAATCCTACCCAACTTTACGTTGGGGATCCTAGTGTGGTATCTCGATTCACCAGCTCAACCAGCAATGCCCCAGGTTGTTTTAACCTCGGTACAACCTATTGCGGTTGAGCCTCACCCCCCACCTGGTCCGTGCAAGCCAAAAACCGCACCAACACCTGCACCGCCCCAACCCAAAAGAGCTAGGGGAAAGAACACCAAAGCCTCTATAGAACCATGACAAGTCCCACCTTGTGCCGTCTACGAACAATAGGGCCATCCAACTCAGAATTGCCCTAAAATCCCAGTGATCCATGTGCATCTGGATGCCATGGATACGAATGAAAACATCCTCGTGTTTGAACTCCCAACCGTGCCAGTAGTCAGGAATAAGGCATTGAGGACAAACCATGCTTGCACCCTTTGTATCTTGTATGGACATTACTCCCACCATTGCCAAGACCTACCTAAATTTTGAATGGCTCTTGCTGACCGCCGTCACCATTCCCTTGAGTCTGAAATCACCTTGATCGAAGAAGTTCACCCACCACTTCCTTCTTCAAACACCATGTCCATCTACATGATGTCCAGTTCTACTGACCCGCTCATCTCCTCCTCCACCGATGGTCCATCAGACCTATAACTTCATTGCTTCAATAGTGATGAGGAGATACTTGAAGCTCTGACTGCCCTGGAATACCCATGGGACGACATGCAGCATTGCTCATTCTTCCTCCCCAAAGAACTTGTGTCGCAATTTGACCAGTTTTCCGTGGAGACCAAAGATTCTATCCGTGGGAAGGTTGACTGGTTCAAGAACCCAATCCTAGCACCCGATGCCTTCGAAGAAGGGAACATGGTGAACATTTCACCAACCATTAAAATTGACATCTCAACCAACTCTGAGATCATCAAAGAAATCATGCTGGGGGCATCTTTCTCCCCGAAAGAGGTTGATGCCTACACCACTCTCTTCCAAGAATTCCATGACATCTTCGCCTGGTCATACACTGAAATTCTCGGCTTAGGTCCATCCATTGTGGAACACCACATCGACACATGGATTGATGTGGCACCTGTCCGCCAGAAGCAATGGCCCATCCATCCATCCAAAGTGGCTACAGTGAAAGTCGAGATAGAGAAGCTACGCACAACCGGCTTCATTTATCCCATTGCATACACAACTTGGGTTTCTAATCCTATTCCCGCGAATAAAAAATAGGGTATCATTCACATTTGCATAGACTTTCGTGACCTTAATGGGGCATGTCCCAAAGACAACTTCCCCACCCTGTTCATCGACCAAATCATCGAGGCATGCACCGGACATGAGGCCTTCTCCTTCATGGATGGTTTTTCTGGATACAACCAAATCCAAATCCGAAAAGCAGATCATTACAAGATGGCATTCACAACCCCATGGGGCACATTCGCCTACCAAGTCATGCCCTTTGGCCTCAAAAATGCTGGAGCCACCTTCCAGCATGCCATGACATATTGTTTTCATGATTTAATTCACATCATCTTGGTCTTCTTGGACGATCTCACCACTCAATCACGAAAACAAGCACAACATATAGTCGACTTGCGGCAAGTCCTTTTACATTGCCGCAAGTACAACATCCGCCTGAACCCCCTCAAGTGCATTTTCTGTGTCCCAGCAGGTTGTCTATTCGGATGTATCGTCTCCCACAAAGGGATAATGGTAGATCCCCTCAAAGTTCAAGAAATCCTTGATCTTCCTTCCCGAAGAACTTGGCACCAACTACAAAGCCTACAAGGCAAGGCCAACTTCCTTCACCTCTTTGTGCCAGAGTATGCAACAAAATCCTATGGATTCATTCACCTGCTCCACACAAAAATCCCCTTTGTTTTCGATCAGCAAGCACAATAATCGTTCGAGGCACTCAAACAAGCCCTGGATTCTGCACCATTACTCTCACCACCAGATTTCACTCGAGACTTCATCCTTTATGTGTCAGCCTCAGCAAACACCATTGCTAGAGTCTTGGTCCAAGAAGATGATGCTCACCATGAGCACATGGTTTACTACATCATTCAGAAGCTAACTGGATCCCCATTATGATACTCACCTGAGGGGAAATTATCCCTCGCTTTCATCTTCTCAGCTCAAAAATTGCGCCACTACATCATTTCCAACCATACTCATGTAGTGGTTGATTCAAACCCAATGCGGTACCTCTTAAGCCGCGACCTTCTACAAGGTCGAGTAGCCAAGTGGGTAGTCATCCTCCAAGAGTTTGACCTAGTTTGTGTCTCCAAAAAGCACAAAGGCACTCGCACTAGCCACACTCATGACCGATCTACCCCCATTAACCACATCATCACCCCCCAAGGATGATCTCCCTGATGATTTTCTATTCGTCATATCTAGAGAAAACCCATGGTATGGGGACATCCTTCTCTATTTACGAACACAAAAGTTCCCAGTGCACTTCAATTGTGAGGATAGGCGATGCATCCGACATCAAGCCATTCGCCACTTGCTTATTGGAGATGTTCTGTATCATCGAGGCATTGATACAATCCTATGTCGTTGCCTCACCTGTGACGAGGCCGAGACCATCCTCAATGATAGTCATAGTGGAGCCTGTGGTGGTCACCTTTCAGTCCTAGCAACCACCCAAAAGATTCTACGCACCGGCTATTTCTGGCCTCCATCTTTGCTGATTGCATAGACTAGTGTGTGTCATCCATAGAAAGAAAACGTATTAATATATTTTAAATTGTTATTGTTATTTTGAAGGGATGTTGATTATTCAAAATGGATATAGGTGATGAAATTGATGATGTTTTGACTAGAAAGCAGAAATATAATGAAAAATGTGAAAGAGATTCAAAATGCATAACTTTTACTTCTCTTTTCTTTTCAAAACTAAAAATGAAGGCCACATAAGAAAGATCTATTTTTCTATTTAAAAACCAAGAGTAGATATATGCAATGCACCTAAGCCTAATTACCCTAAACTAAATGCATACAAAGCAAAGGCTTGTTCTTTTACTTTTTCTTTTAGAATGAAAAAGGAAAACAAACTACAAACAGGTGCATGCATATGATGTAAAACAAAGAAAATGAGCTTCTGTACTATGTCCACAAAATAGACCCCAGAATTCCCTAAAGTATGATAAGACGTCTCTTGGAAGGAAGACTTCCATAAGAGACCAATCCAACCACTTTGGAACAAGGATTTTGAACAACAAAATTGAAGAACACAAGGATCAAATGACTCCTGATTTTGCTGCTATACCTACTAACAGAGGCTGATCAATACCATACACAACAAGGTCATGCCAAGCAAGGAGGTCAAGCACACATTAAGATACAAGTCTATATTCTTAAAAATTGGTTCTAACACAAAGTTAAGATATATAACAGGAGACACCACTTCCAAGTGGTATTACATAGACCATGGAACAACAGGGACTCTTCAAATTGCAACCAGATACCCCAAAACGAGCCCACAAGGTGAAAAGTTCACTGAAAAGGGAAAAATGCTAGTGTAGTATAGTGTCAGTAGCATGTGACACGTAGGTTTTATTACTCTGCACCTATGTTTACCTTGCAAAAGCACTACTGTGTAGTCTATTACCAACGTGTGGGTGGTGGAAGGTGAAAACCACCCCCAAAACAATAGGGAGATGTCTGTAATGGCTTAAGGATTGTTCTTAACCTAAAAACTAGAATCATACCTCAAAAGACACTGGGGAAATAAACAATGAGACCCAAAAGAAGATAAGGAATCCCCAGTGGAGTCTCCATTTATGTTGTTATGGGAAGTGTTCCTATGGATGGGGTGAGGCCACCAATGCATTAGGGGTTCTGTAGATAGACATATGTGGTTTTGCAAGTATAAACCAACAAAAATTTCAAGAGTTAGGAGGATTCATACCTTAAGAAATGAAGGTTGATCCAATCTTTCCCTTTAGCACTCATTTTTCCCGTCCACTAAGGAAGCTACAAAAACACTTTGAACCTTCCTCAAACCAATTTGACCACATATGAGATATTGATATTCAAAATAACCTGAAACCCTAATCTCATAACATCTACATATAATCAAGAACAGGGATGTACATATAGTAATTTGGAAATGGAAGAATTTCAAGTATTTTTCAATCAATGAAATAAGTGCACGATATACCTTCTTGTTGTTCAAGGAACCTCATGAAACCTTTGATCTAGATCTCCTACTTCTCTCCTCCAAGATTCTCAACCTCCAATCTCTATGGCAAGGGTAGATGGAAACTAGGGCATAGGTGAGGGGCATCCTTTCATGGTCCCATCTCCCTCTCTTATATAGCAAGTTGAAGAGTTAGGGTCGAGGAAGGAGCGGTTACAAGCGAGGAGGCAGTTCCAAAACCACTAAAACCACCAAAAATTCAATATTTTTATACTTTTTGATCATTTTTGAGGATATGCACCGGTAAGACATTGAAAACCTACATGTGCAAAGTGAAAAACTCTAGTAGTACACTAGCAACCTTCATTTTTGTTAAAAAATGTATTTTTTAGGCTTTTTTTCCAAAGGTTTCCAGGAAATGGTTTGGTATGGAAAATTGGTATTTAGCCTCATAGGTATCCAATGTATTAGGAAGGAGGTAATAAGGTGCTACAAAAGTCCTAAAAATGGCCCTTCCATCCATAAGAGTCCTTTGGGTGACTAAGAGTAGCCTTTATGAAGTGTCGATTTTGGCTATAACACATTCATACCTCTCATTAGAGCTGAATGAAGGTGTTTTAGTTGCAGGTTGAAGTCCATACAATTTGAGTTCTCATCTATCTCCTTATTCTCTCATTCCTTCTTCTCCATTCTCCAATACTCTCATGTGATAGCACACTTGTTGGAGTGGTGCTTGTGCCTTGATGAATCTATTTGATGCCCAAGATTGGGTATATGATGTATGGATATGTACTCTTAAGCATGTATGCTCTATAATTCAAAATATAAGAAATCCATGTGTGAATGGATTTCTTTCCCATGCTGTTGAATAACTAGTTTTCATGAATTTGGATTCAATCTTGAAAGAGTTTTGTATCAGATTTGTATGAGAAATTTGTTAGGCCTAAATATCGTCAACATCATGTCGTGAGATCAAAATCTTAGTATTGGCCTTAAATCCTTAAGTGTTGAAGATGAAATTGGGAAAGGATCAATATTTTCATACTTTTGGCCAACACCACACTTTCCCTTTAGTCAATGTGTGGTACTCATATTAGTAATGCCCTTTTGTTGTGATTAGAAAGTGGTGCTACCGCATGTTACCCATGTACAATGTGTAGTTCCCACATGGTAACTCTCTTTCCCCATGGACACGTGTTACAACTAATTTTACCACACATGGTTGCTCACACATTTATGGCATTCCCCATCCCTCTGTAGATTCTTTGGACCCCATAGAGAATTATTGTACCTTTGATGTTTCCAAGATCATCCCTAAAAACACCTATTATTTGTTGTACATGAATTTTAATCCCTTTCTCGCGTATATACGCGGATATTGACCTTAAACCCACATACATTGGGATGTGTGCATAAGTCCAAATATTTTTGGAGTTTTCCTTGATGTGGATCTGAATCACTTACCTCTTGGCCTTCCATATGCCTCGAGATCACTCGAATTTGACCCTCCATTACCCCATTGGAGTACTATATAAGGAAACCCTTGGATACATTGAAGGGGAGGAATTGAAGAGCAAGAGAACTATAGTCCATTGTTGTCATAGCTTTCTTGTACTTGAGTCTACATCCCTTTGTCCCTTGGAGCACTTTGTGTTCTTCCAAATCTTTCCTTTTCTTGTGAGCTTGCTATCAAGAGATGGAGGATTGAGGTGGTGGAGGCCCAGGTGGAGGACTCGGTTTCTCCAATTCGCAAACGTGCCGATAGAGGTTGTCACTTGTGTAATATTTGATTTTATTAATAGAAATATATTTTCCTATCTAATGATGCGCATTTAAATGAATATTGTATCCATGGATGTGTTTACTTGCTTATACATTATTGATTATATATGCTAGAGTAGATCTAACACCATATTATATAGCATGCTTGTCTTGTTTGCTATTGTTGAGAGCAAATCACTAACACATGCGGGATTGGAAAAAGCTCAACGGGGATCTACTTCAACCATCCAGAATAAGGTATGATTCGAGATCCTTTAGTGTTAGATGCTTTATTTCTCATGCATATTGTTAAGGGATTGATTTCTGCAGTTTCTCTATCTATTGTGGTACACCCCAAGCCATAGGAAGTTTCTCTCCGTAATAGAATTGTCAACCATACTGGGGAGGTTCCTAGTTGTTTTTCTTTGGGGGTTTTTTCGGCATTCAATGTGCTTGAATTGCTCTGATTTCTCTATTTCTATGTTGGTTCTGGGGGCATTTTTTCCTAGTAGTGTCTTGTAGGAGTAAATTTTGTCTCAACTTGTCCATTTGCCTTATTTTCTCTCTTTTTATTCCTGTACACAGGTTTTGCTTTCATAGTCGCGTATACACGCGGGTTTTCCTGGAATAGTCGCTTATGTACATAGGTTTACTGAGAACAATCGCATATGCCTTGATTTTTTGTTTTTTTGGGAAGATTAAGTGTTGCTGGGTGAGTTTGGATGATTGATGAGTCTTCTTGGATGCTTTTGGAGTCTGTATACACCCCTGTTTCTGACTAGAGACTTCTTTTAGTTTGATTTTTGAAAATGTTCTTGTCATTTTATTTTCTACTTTTTGTTTTGAGATTAGTGCATTAGGTCTCTTTTACTTTGGTGCTTTTCTTGGCTGCTGTGTGTGAGTGGTTGCAGAGTTTGAGGGTTGTAGAGTCATATTTTTGCTTTTTATCTCATTTAATTCAAAAATACAAAAACATTTTGTGTTTTGCATCGTTATGCATTATTTGCATTTTGCATTAGCATGGTACTTGCATTAGGTTTGCTTGGTGAATCATAGTCATATTTTCATATAGGAATGATTGCATATACATTTGAAGGAAAAATTTGCACTTCACATAGTAGCATAGCCTGTTTTTCATTCGACACAGTGCATTTGCATTGATTATTAGGTGTGAATTTTACTTCGTGTTGTGTCATAACATCATTAGTTGCACATTCATTTACCCTTTGAGTAATAAATAAAATTAAAATCAATGCATATTAAAATGAATTACACTCTTTTCTTTTCTAGGGTGCATCAACAAGATTAGGTTTTAGGGTCTTGGAATAGTTCATTGTGAGTTAATTTTCCAAGACCACTAAACAAAAAAATTAGGTGTCTGTCTAGGTGAGAGTGTGAAATCCTTTATATAATTAGTGTTTCTCAAGATCCTCCTCTTACAAGGGAGTTGAGCATGAGGTAGTGTGAGAAATTATGATTAGTATGACCCCTGATTGTGATTGATTAGAATTGAATATATTTCCATGATTGTATTTGTATCTGGGGGCCTTTGAGGTATTAGCTAGTGCACCCATGGGGTACTAGTTGTTTCAGGCTTCAGGATTTATTACCCTACCCATATGATCAATCCCTCCTATGACTATCCACTTGAGCATTGATTATATCAAGGTGACCTTAGTTTCCTTACCTAGGTTATCAAGGGGGTATTTGCAGAGGTTATTCTGTAGGTGTCCTGGCCAGATAAGGGTCAGACAGTATAGTCGCTATATGCGTTGAAGTTGAGGGCCACTATAAATTGTTATGAACCTCCTCTTATTGTGCATGGGAGTCTCAAGCCTCTCCTAGGAGAGACATACATACTTTTTTCAGGAGCTCACATATCATACCCTTGGTTTTCTTGTCATTTGGCTTTACATTTTTAGGTGTATGCTCTATGCACACTAGTTTTACGAGGGTTTTCATAATTAGATTGAGGATTTTATTTTTTGAGTCATTGTGGATACCAGCATGGCACCTCATCGTTCTCTTCATTTAGCCAGACTTTTTCCTTCCACGTCTCCTCCTCCTTTGGCAGAGGAAACCATACAGTCCGGGTAGACTACTTCTCACTTTGATTCACACACCATGGGATATCATGAGGATGAGATTCCAGAGATGTCCTCTCCACCTCACAAGGTTAGGGAGGAAGATCCTACTAGTACATATGATGCACCACATGATCACCCTTCACGATCTAGTTATGATCCCTAATTAACAGGTTCTTGGTATTGGCTGCCGGATGATGAGACTCACTATGAACCCACAAGAACTAGTCATGTTATATATGACATGTCTACTATCCCTGCACCCGATCTGACATATCTTTCCGAGTAAGAAGTTGACCCTAGCATGACGCCTGGGGGAAATCCCATTCCTTTCGATGCAAATATATTTGGGGGCACTAGTCACATTACACCTTCCATCCCTGTGGTGGAGGCATCTTCACATGCTCATCCTAGGCCTGATGTTAGTAATCCTATGCGGATACTAGAACCAAGATTAGTGAACATTGGGAACACCATTTATATTTCTTCACATGTCCCTTTGTCTTCAAACCTTGTTCCTTCAAATGCATTCTTAACGACCCATCCTCCCCCTAGTTCATGTGGGCCTTCAGGTTGAAATGTTGCTACTATCCATGTTCATTCTGTGACTGTTAACATGGTAGTATCTCAGAGCCAATTACCTCCAATTATGTCAGCAGGTCATGTACATGTTTCTGGATTGTCTCATGTTCTAGATAATGGAGCTCCCCATATCCCTAAATATGGACCTTCTCATGGTACATACCATGGAACACCTTATGGATCTTCCAATGGACATTCTTATGGACCACAGTATGGACAAAACTATCAACCATATGGGTATAGGTATCAACAACCTGCTTACTCTTCCAATTATGGCTTTGTAGTGCCTCATAATCAAGGTAACGCACATCAAAATGATTCCATGCAGCTATTCATGGGTCAACTAGGACGAGGTTATTATGGCCAAGGCCATGGTATTTATAGAAATCAACCTTACATGAATCAAAACTACCAGGCAGCGTGGCATTGACCGACTCAACCTAGGCTCCCTTTCCTTGCAACATTGAACTTACCTAAATTGTCAATATTGATGAAGAATCTTGTGTCTCATAACCCGACATGGCCGACAGTCCCTAACAAGCTTCCTTTGGACATTCCCAAGTTTGAAGGTAAGGCTAGTGAAGATCTTGGTGAGCATGTCACCAATTCCACCTTTGGTGCTCTTCCAATTTCTTACACGATGATTCCATCTGTTTGAGGCTATTTCAATGCACCCTCATAGGTCCTATGATGAATTGGTATATATAGTTACTAAGGGGGGCTTATGCTACGTTTGATGACCTTTCCATGGTTTTCCTTAATCATTTCCAGCTACCTGTACATTACGACGTCGGTACCGAACTCTTGTTGACCTTTCGACAAGACAAAGCCACACACATTTCAGATCATATTCAAGAGTGGTGTAGATGGAAATGATTAATCAAAGCCTTTATACCACCAGAGTTTCTTCTTGACTGGTTCCTCAAATTGTTGTTACCTTACATTGCCAAGGATGTTTCTACATCTGGAGTTCAAAATGAGGAACAAGCTATCTTTAGGGCTCAAGAGTTGGATTTGATCTATTCTCAATCCGAAATTTTGTATGATATTATACCTAATTCTCCAAGATCCAATTTCAACCCCAAGGTCAAGCTTGGGCCACATGCTGCTGGTATTATGGGCTCTACAAGTACCAAACCTGTGGACTCGGTTATGAAACAAGTGAGCCAGTTTTCGATTAACCAATCTGCATTGGGACAAGCTACGGCTTCTTCTCAACCTACCCAATTGGTGAGTGTACTCTCCGTGCAATCGTCAAACCCAAAAGGAAACCAGCAGCCTAGAAGGAATAAGAAAAAAAGAAAAAATAATCATAAGGGTGGGAATAAGAATGAAAATGATAATAATAATGACAAGAACACTAATAATGCTAGGGGGGAGAAGCAATCTAAACATAAGGTGAAGTTGTCTTGTAAGTTGTGTAAGGATGACCACCTCACTCACTTGTGCCCTCATATGGAGGATGCCTCGAAGTTCATAGCACAGGCCCAACTATTTTTACTAATCCTTTACCCAACAATCAAAATATGAACTTGAGGACCATTGATCCTGGTTGTGCATCTGGTGGAACTCAAAACCCAGTGGAGGCCACTAGTAGTCATGGTTGCATAAACATGGTGAGATCTACTAAAGTTGTGACTCATGCAAAAGATTATGTTTCGTCACAACCAGAACTTGGGAAAGAACCTTCCCCACCCAAGAGCCCTTTGCTAATTGAAAAGCCTACGGATAAACCTGAAGCTCCACCTCGCATTCCTAAGGGAGTCTTAAAGCATTTGGGGCACAATCCTAATGCTCAAGCCACCCAAAACTATTTACTTGTCAAGGATTTGGGTCATACGCCTTGTGCGATGTCTGTGTTAGAAGTGCTTTAGACTTGTCCTCCGTAGAGGAAATCCTTGTTGTCTGCTCTTGGGGTTAGTGACAATAGCTCTTCTTCCATTATCAAATTTGAAACCATGGGAGTACATCCTCGCTTTCCTTACTTCATGTCTCTTTTGATTCATGTAGAGTGTCTTAACAACACCATCATGCACACTGTCATTGATGAAGGCGCTGCTACTTTCGTGATGTCTTTGTCTTGTTGGAAGGGCTTAGGTTCTCCCACATTGTCTCAATATTCCAACATGTTTATGGATTTTGATGGTAGATCATTTCGGTCGCATGGGATACTTCCTTCTCTAGAGATCCAATTGGGAGGGAAGACCATTGTGATCGAGGTCAAGGTGGTTAATGTGCCCCTTCACTATAATATTTTGTTGGGTAGGAATTGGATGTATAGTATGTAAGCTGTAGCTTCTTCATTATTTCAAGTGGTATGCTTTCCATTTAATGGGAAGAATGTTATGATTGATCAAAAGTCATTCTATAATCTGAGTGTTAATGCATCATCAAGAGCTTCTATCCTAATTATCAATCATTCTCAGCTGGCAACTGAGAATGTGGGTGTGGGCATGTATTCTTCACTTATGGGAACCTTTAGTTGTCTTGTGCCCGTTCTTATGATTGGGTCTAGTCTTGGTAGGTATTCATCCTTGTCAAATTTGGTGTCTTTTTGCACTACCCATATGGAACATCCTTGGATTCTTCCTTCACTGAGTACTTCGAGTGTGCCTGTCGAGACAGACGTGCCATTTCCTGCAACAATGGTGGCATATCAAGCTAATATTGATCAGGTTGCAGAGCCTAGTCTTTCCTCTTTGTGAACGGAGGAGGAGTGCCCGTATGTTCTTCCTACATGGGCAGTAGAGTCATCTCACTCACATGATTTCCTTGATGATGTTTTTCCATCAGATGAAGCTATTCTTGATGCCATGTCTGGGGTTGAGCAACCTTGGGAATAATTGCATCATCGATCCTATTTCCTTCCTAAGCTAGATCGTATGGAGTGTGATGAATTTAGGGAGATTCTTAGTGAGAATATTGGTAGCCCCATGGTTCTATTAAGCTCTCCTGGTTAGATGGATGATGGGAACATGGCTAATTTTTCACCAACCATTCCTATCAATATTTCTCGTGATCCTGGCAAGGTTGAAAATGTCTACATTGGGGCGAGTTCTTCCCCCAATGAGATCAAGGAGTATACCGAGCTGTTTAAATAGTTTCAAGACATTTTTGCTTGGTCATATAAAGAAATGATGGGTATATACCCTCGTATTGTCGAACATGAGATCAAGACATATCTGGATGCAAAACCAGTTCGACAACGTTTGCGTGCAGTGAATCCTAGAAAAGCACCCACCATTAAAGATGAGATAGAGAAATTACTTAAATCTTGTTTTATCTATCCCATTCCCTTGATGGAGTGGGTTTCAAATCATGTTCTGGTGGATAAGAAGCAGGGAGCGATCCGAATATGCATTGATTTCCATGACTTAAATCACACATCTCCTAAGGTAAATTTCCCCACACCATTTATTGACCATATTTTGGATGAGTGTGCAGGAAGCGAAGTATTTTCCTTTATGGACGATTTTTCTGGATATAATTAGATTCAAATTAAGCCCGAGAATCAACACAAGACCGCATTTATTTTTCCTTGGGGTACTTTTGCATATCAAAAAATGCCCTTCGGTCTTAAAAATGCCAGAGCTACATTTTAGTGGGCCATGACCTTAATCTTTCACGATCTTAAAATGATTATCGAAGTATATTTGGATGATCTCACTGCTCACTCTCGCTTGAGAGTGTGTTATCCATATCATTTGAGATTAGTGTTTGAAAGATGCCATCATTATCAAGTTCGTTTAAATCCTCATAAGTGCATATTTTGCGTGACTATTGGTCATTTACTAGGATTCATCATATCCAAGGAGGCTATTAGAGTCAATCCCTTAAAGGTTGAGGCAATACTTCAATTGTCTCCCCTGCATAATATTAGACACCTTCAGTGTTTACAAGGCATGGCGAAATTCTTGCGGAGATTTTTGGTTAATTTTGCCAAATTGACTAAAGGCTTTATGCGTCTTTTGAAGAAGGAAAATCCTTTTTACTGGGATGAGCGAGCCTAGGAGTCTTTCGATGCTCTTAAGTGAGCCTTAGCAATGGCCCCCGTGCTTAGTCCACCAAACTACAGCCGTGATTTCTTGATTTATGTGGCTGCGTCTCAGGATATGGTTGTTATGGTTTTGGTTCAGGAGGATGAGGAGCTCCATGACCATGTCATATATTATTTGAGCCAAAACCTTATAGATGTGTAACTTTGCTATTCCCATGTGGAGAAGCTAGCCTTGGCCACCGTTCATGTGGTTCAGCGTTTGATACATTACATTCTCCTTCGCCAAAATTTGGTCATAGCTCATATCAATCCATTTTAGTTCGTCCTCACTAGAAGGATTATTGGGGGAAAATATAATAAATGGATTGTGATTTTGCAAGAGTTTGATCTCGAATTTGTTTTGGAAAAATCGAAGAAATCCTTAATCTTTGCGGAGCTTATTTCTTATTTTCCAAACTTGGAGGAGGAGGAGGTTTATGAGGATTCTTTTGTCGATGAGCATATATTCCTCATCTCAACTGTGGACCCTTGGTATGGGGATATAATCATGTATTTGAAAACAGTGAAGGTCCCTACTCACCTCTCATGGGTCCCTACTCACCTCTCATGGGATGAGCGCCAACGATTATGTCATGTAGCTAAGAACTACCTTATAGTGGATAAAACTTTGTACCGCCGTCGGGTAGATTCCATTTTATGTCATGTTTTAACCCATGATGAGGCTAAGGTTGAGCTTAATGATTTCCACAGAGGGGCATGTAGTGGTCATTTATCTGGGCTTAAAAAATCTTAAGAGCGGGCTATTTTTGGCCATCCATATTCAAATATTGTGTTAATGCGGTCAAGAAGTGCCACCCTTGCTAGGCGTTTGCACGTAATATGCACTTGTGTCCAACCCCATTGCATCCTATTGTCACCGTCGGTCCCTTCACCAAGTGGGGGCTTGATTTTATGGATTGCAACCCAGCTTTGGCTGGGGCGGGTCATCATATTATTGTGGTTGTTGATTTCTTCATGAAATGGGAAGAGGCTATGCCCATAGTTAAATCTAATGGTGAGACAGCCACACATTTCATTTTCAACCGGATTATCATCCAGTTTTGCATTCCGAAATATCTTGTCACTGAACATGGTAGGCACTTTTAGAACAAAATTATGGAAGAGTTGGCTTCCAAGTTAGGATATAAGTAAGAGCACTCCTCTTCTTATTACCCTCAGGCGAATGGACAAGTTGAAGCAGTGAACAAATCACTTAAGTCTATTCTCCAACAAACCATCACACAAATAAAGACTAATTGGCATATCATGTTGTATCCTGATTTGTGGGCCTATAGAAACACGGTTAAGACTGGCACTAGTTTTTCTCCATATCAACTTGTGCATGGGGTGGAGTTAGTTTTGTTGGTTGAATGCGAAATACCTTCTCTGAAGCTAGATGTGGATCTTTTACCAGACACTTCTGCCTTGGAAGAGTATTTGGTCCACTTAGAGTAGCGCCGAGATGCCTTAGTGGCTCTAGAGGTTAACAAGCATCGCGTTAAGGTCCAATATGATAAGTCTGTCCATCCGAGGAAGTTTAGTGAAGGTGACTTGGTCCTTTTGTGGGATCAAGCTAAGGAACCCTTGGGGTAGGGAAATTTAATCCCATGTGGCATGGTCCTTACGTGGTTAAATGAGTCTTAGATAAAGGTGCTTATGAGTTGGTTGATTATGAAGGGACAGCCTTGGCGGAGCCTAGAAATGGGCTCTATCTCAAAAAATACTATGCATGATCTTTAGCCAGGGCTATTTTTTGTATATTATTGTATAGTTTGTATTGCATAGTTAGGTTTTCTTATGGTGATCGAGTTTGTTGATTAGCTTTTGTTTATTATGATAGATGTCTATGGAGTCTTTCATTTACATAAGATTCCCTTATGGTTCTAGCGACCACACTCAAAACTCAACTTTGGCTGCTTGGGTGATCTATACTCCTACGGGTCAAGTATTGTCTTTAGGAGGTGTTTGTTTATGGACTTCTTCAAATAATATTTCTGAATATAGTGCCGTCATTGAGTTATTACGTGATGCCATTTCGCATGGTGTTCATTCTCTTGAGGTATGTCTTGATTCACAGTTAGTGGTTTCATATCTTAATGGCTTGTATCGCATTAGGGATCCAACATTATTACGAAGATTCTTACATGTTAGATTTCTAGAATGACAATTTGAGAGTATAACATACATTCATGTTCCAAGAATTTTTAATCAAGTTGCTGACTCATATGCTAACTATGTGCTTGATTGGAATTTGTTTCATAGACCATAAGCATATCACAAACACATTTTACACACATGTAAATAAAATAAAATGGATCATCATAAAAGTTTTTTATTAACTTCAAAAAGTGACGTCATAATACATAAGTGTCATATATAATATCGGGGCTTTTGAGCCACCAAAAACATACTACACGGTCATACAAAATGTATACACATAGGCCTCTAAGCCTGAGGTGGAGGAGGGTTCTAATCATGATAGCACACTACGAATCTAGCTAGCCAGTGAAATAGTTGAACCCATGCTCATGGTACTCCAACCACCTGGCACTGTATGACCTCAGGAAAGTCCTCGACTTGTGTTACCACCCAAAAATGGTTAACTACCTCATCTACCTCACTACATGGCTCATTTGTCCATTTGCCTACCATATTTCCCTGAAAATCCCACTAAAAAGCCTCCAAAAGGCCTAAAATGCCTCTAAAAGGCCACAAAACCATCTAAAAAGCCTCCAAAAGGCCTAAAAAGCCTCCAAAAGGCCAAAAAAACCCCTTTTTCCTCCAAAAATAGCCAAAATTCCTCTAAAAATAGCAAAAATCCCCAAAAGGGAAGAAAAGGAATAAAAATAATGAGGAAAAAGGAGGAAAACCCTAAAACAGCAAAAACCCTAAACAAGCTGCCCTAAACCACATGGTTTCCCAAAACCATGGGCAAGCACTCCACCACTTAAAA